>PTRB01000237.1:0-35929 GCA_025094155.1 Lichtheimia hyalospora FSU 10163
TCATATATGCGAGCGGCATTTCAATTTCCTCTTGGAGCATGATTTAAAGCTAAGCTGTCAAGCTCTCACCACGCTTATTATTTCTCGTTGCTACGTTACGTTGCAGTTATGGTTCAAGGTGTTTGTAAATTGAAGAGGTACATTGGGAGATGGAGGAGCAACATGAATGTGTTGACAGCAATGTCGAGATTGACCATGGAGACTCTAATGTATAAGGGGATAATGGAAGCAGGAATCTAGCAGAGTGAACTAGGTGCTTTCCAACAAGGTACAGGAGAATACAAGTAGCAAGACAGTGGAAATGATGAGAGAATGGATATCATCAGTGCCAAACAAGACCAACGAGGAAACAAGATGAGCATATCAAGAAGAATATAAACTATGCAAGACTGACAAGATATTCGTTTCAATGTCCAAGATGATACTCTCATTGTATCTCTCTCTTCACCCTCGCTGGCAGCAGTTTTACTTTGTACCTAGCATTTCTGCATAAATGAATCTTATATTTATCCCTACATGAAGTGTAAATGAACATGCAAATACTCGAGTGTTAAGGGAAAAGATGGCTGTATCTTTACTGATGTTAGGTGTTTGGTTCGGGTAGTTTTGAAATGGGTCAGTTGATTCACAATAAACAATAAGTGTAAAGATCCAGTCTGAAAGAATGGATATGACGCGATAAACAGGATGTGTGATGGGTAGAATGTGAAAGTATATCAAGGGATCGATGTGTAAGAATATGGATGATACAATCAAACATAGTAGGTCCCCATCAGCACTCTAGCGTGCGAGTACATGAAAACGATTCAAATAAGATTTATGGTGAGCAATTCACTAACTTTATTCGATTTCAAAACTTGTATATTATACTTTTGACGTTCGATCCACGAAAAGTTCGCATGGAAACATGCTTATACCATCTTCATCATATGTCTCTGCAGCGATACATGCCGGATGAAGGCACAGTAATGCATGAACGCAAAATGAAATAAAGTAGATCGTCGGACACTTCTTGCGTCGACACTTCCAATGGTCAGAAAGTAGAATTGGCTCTTGATGATTGATAGCGTGTATTGCATGATGTGTGAAAATATGCAGGACCACTTGATTGACAGGTTGTGCAATATACTGATGAATGCTGCAGTGATCATTAAATACAATGTCTTTTTTTTTATCCGCAGGCACAAATATTGGAAATGAACGTTTATTTGAAGTTACATAACCTTTCCTTGTATAGATAACGTCTCCCATTTACACCTTCTAATATAACCATCTATCACTTGCTGCTACCATAAGCACACTCCAATTATAAAGAGGCATGTCATTATCAGAATGTGGCAACTATGGCATAGGGTACTACCACCACACGTTCCATGGGGTGATATAACGGCTTTCCACATGCAGCACTGGAATATCAGCGTAGTTGAATACCAAATGATCCATATTAAACAACCAACATATCTTCAAGGGCACAGAGAGCAACAGGCATGTTTATCATGAGCTAATGACTATATATATCTACATGGAATGGCTTAATGATCACGGCTAGCAGTTCTCATGTAACCGGAACGTTCCTGTTGGAATCATCATCCATTAGCTCCTCACATTATCCATGATGAGCTTTCCCCCCCCATATCAACCCCGTTTCCACATACCGAGCGCCAGCGCTTGTAGTACGGTTTCAATGCAGCAGAAATGACCAGACCACCCGTGAGAACAAGGAACGTACATACAATGGCTTCATCCTTGTATGAATCACGCGCTAATAGAGTATTTCGTCAGTTGCTGATACTTGTTCAGATAGTTCACGTGATCCAATACTAACCAAAACATGATGTTCTAAAGTCGTTACTTGGACACGTCTCATCGGCAATACCATCGCATAAGCCGTCTTGCACATTGTCGAGACAGAATTGTTTGGTGCAGTTGCTACAAGGTTTCGAATCGAGTACAGGGACTTCAAATATAGTGCTGTTGGAACCACAGAAGCATTTACAAAAGAAAATGGGATTAGCTGCTTGACATTGGAGTATAGACCATGCTGATAATAGAATCCAATAAATGAATGGTGTCGATTGCATTTGAAGAAAGGATAAAGGCGTTGTTAATGGTGGTGCAACCTTACAATTCACGCCGCTCCAAATTCATACCGCTTAAACAATCAGTTGACCCTGCCACTGACATAATTATAATGATATCGTCTTTATATAAAGTATAACTCTACAATCTGAGAACTGACATGCGTCTCAAGAGTGTGCAAGCAGTATTATTGTAATAGCGAAAAACTGTGCGATATGTGCTTGTCAGTTTTTCAACTGGATCTGGGTATAAGGACGCTGTTTCTGCCAAACATTGACAAAGGTCGTCAAAATATTCCATGGATGGAGGAAGCACCCATTCAAATATAAGCGTCTTGATATTGATCAAGCCTTCAACAAGCTTCTGAATACTGTCGATTGGAAGCATATCATCGATATAGGCAAGATCAAGATATCGTACATGTTTCAGGCCAAGACTTGTCAATGTATCAATATCTTCTTGTAGCAGCAACGAATCTTGAATGGCGGCACATAATGAAAGATAGGGTCTGGTGTGAAGGGCAAGGCGAGTACATCCAGGAAATGGATAAAGGAGAGCATAAAGCAAGGATGAGTTACCAGGTCGATAATGAAAGAGTTTGACATCACCGGAAAAGCAGGCTCCTCCTCCAGTGACCATGGCCTTGTTTATACTACAAATGGCACCATCTGTCACAGCATCAAATTCTAGAGCGATGCTACATACGTTGGGAAACTGAGTAAACATGACAGCGACCACCACATCAATGTGGTGACGAGGATTCTTTCTCTCAACAGAACCATCTCCTAGTAAATCCCATCCTGAGAAAATGTGATCAAGCATAGCAAACTTTGCAAGTGTTCGTTCAGAGCCTTGACTAATGTTGATTTTTCGAACGTGTTTCCGAGCGCGATCAAGCCATAGTGGGTTGGCAACGAGTTTGGATGAGAGATTAAAGAGAGCATTAGGTTCCACAAGAGAAAGATCTTGGTATATCATGGGTAGAATGGCATTGTAACAGTGATGGCATGTTTGTGCCAAGGCACCTAATGTATTCGATGGAAGAAATAACGCAATCCCCCATAATAATTCTGCAGGAAGGTGGTCAAACATGTGAGAAAGGAATATAGGTATAAAGAAAACAAGGCAAGAATAGGCCTTAATTTATTGCTCCAGTTTAGAGTCAGGAACAACCGAACATCTGAAACAACATCAATTAATTGGATTCAAATGAGGGAACGAATTATATTGAAAGATCAAGTTGTATGATGTAGTGGTAATTACAATCGACATTCAAATGGTCGAATATCCATTGGATCAAGTAATTCGGTAGCTTCAAGAGCATCCCAAATAGTACGAGCATATACAAATGCCAAGTCCTGTTTGATTTCCTTTGGTATATCCTTCTCCACATCTCGTCGGTTTCGGACTGGAAGAATAATCTTGCGTATGCCCGCTCGATGAGCTGAAATGACCTTTTCCTTGATTCCTCCCACTGGCTGAACTTGACCCCGTAATGTAATTTCACCTGTCATGGCTGTCGTTTTGGATACAGTCTTGTTCAGTAACAATGATACAATGGATACTGCCATGGTGATTCCTGCTGATGGACCATCCTTGGGCACAGCACCGCTTGGCATGTGAATATGTAAATCTGTATCAGCCAAAAGTTCTTGCTTGGGTGATCCTGTTACTTTTAGGATATATGCATTGGCCTTGACCCAAGATGCAGCAATGTAGGCTGATTCCTTGATCACATCCCCCAATGATCCTAAAGCATACAAATAAGCTCGTGTTCACTTTTACATCATTTAGATATTTACCCGTTAAAGTCAATCGTCCCTTTCCTGGCATCATGGTTGTTTCAATACGAAGCACATCCCCAACTCCACTTTGCGCATAAGCAAGACCTGACACAACACCTGATACAGCATGTTCACCATGAACAGACTCACGTTCAAAGTAAGCGGGCTTGAAACATAAATGTGTCAATCAAATGCCATTCTCTTTGCAACCTAGCCATATTACTTACTCCAAGTATATCCTGTACATCTTTCTTTTCAATGATGCTTTTGAATCCTTCCGTGTTACCATTTGATTCGAGCATATTGGCATATTCATGGCACTTGAAACGACATATACTGGCAAGGCATCGATCCAGATTTCGTACACCACTTTCTTGTGTAAATCCGTCACAAATGTACTGCAATACTGTGTCATCAATGGAGAGATCAGCATCTTCTAGTCCGTGTGCTTTGATTTGTTTCTGCCACAAGTAGGATCGAGCGATATGAATTTTTTCATTGGATGTATAACCCTGAAGTTGCACCACTTCCATACGATCCAGTAAAGGACCTGGGATAGAATCCATAGAGTTTGCAGTCGCAATAAAGAGTACTTTGGATAAGTCATAAGGAATGTTCATAAAGTGATCCATAAATGTGGAACTTTGTGCAGGATCAAGCACTTCGAGCATGGCAGCAGCTGTAAACGATTATTAGAGGACAATGACTCTCTTTCATCTCAATCAACTCATATACTTGCCTGGATCACCTTGAGCAGAGTTTTGCACCATTTTGTCAATTTCATCTAAACAAGCCGTATTAGTGTAACCATTATCATGCACACACACGCATGAATTCCTCCCCCTGTATTTACCTAACAAAACGACGGGGTTCTTGACACCACATTTCCGCATCCCACTGATGAGCAATCCAGGCATAGCTGCTACGTAGGTTCGACGATGTCCACGAATATCTGCTTCATCACGTATACTTCCAAGTGAAATCCGATGAAACTTGCGTTGCAAAGCTGTAGCAATTGATTTTGCTAATGTTGTCTTGCCTACACCAGGCTATCATTCCCAATAAGTATGATGGCACTTTTGATCCATCCATCCATCTTACCGGACCAACAAAGCAAAGAATAGGTGGGCTGAGATCGCGTTTGACCTTGATGACGGAAAGATATTCCAAGATGCGACGCTTAACATGTTCCAGGCTATTGCATAAATGTTTGTGTGAATAGTTGGTCATACGCCAACAATCAAAAAAATGACGATCCTTACCCATAATGATCTTGATCAAGACGATCGCGTGCCACTGCAATATTGACAATCTCCTCCTCCATTTGCGTGTTGTTCCATGGTAAGGTGGCGACTACTTCAAGGTAGGATCTTAAAACGCCTGATTCAGGTGCTGAAGGGGTAAGTTTACGGAGGCGTTTAATGTCCCTGCTCACACTGGTTCTTGCTTCAAGTGGCAAATTGGCATTATTGAGTTGCTCTACAAGTTCAGCCAATTCGTCATCATCATCATCCGAGGGTACTGCTACCGAGAAGCAAGTATCCATGTCAACAGGATCCTCTGGTTGCCTCTTGTGATTGTATCGTATAGGTCGTGTTGTCAATGTATTGAACTAGAGACACATTTAGATTGACATGCCTATTGACAAGCTGCATATGTACCTGATGTCGTAAATAAAACTCGCGTCGTTTCTTATCAAGTTCTTCTTGAATATGATATTCTTGTTCTCTCAAGGCCTAAATTTAGGATATTACACAAGGGAGTGTAAGATAGATGGCTTTCATGCATGGAAAGTTCCCATTTTTTACCTGCAGCTGGCAGCTGACTGCTGCTACACCCACTTGTAAGCGGGATACCAGATCTGTTGTTTCCAATGCACGTAGCTTTTCTTGCATAGTTGATCCAGCCACACACAGCAGCCAATCTACCATTCTTGACACCGATCCATATGTAATTGCTCGTTGCAGTTCTCCCAGTACTGTTTCAGGAATACCAATATCACGCATTCGAGATAGATACTCTTGACACAACTTGCGTAAATTCTTGGCTTGTGGATGATTGTTATCTTCTTGTAATATGGGATGATGATTAAGGATTGCTTCAAATGCATGTCCATCCATGGAGGTGATATCTTGAATGTGTGATCGACATATGCCTTTGACGCGTACAGAGAGTGAATGAGGAAGTGTGTCGTCAATAGCAAGGATTTCTGCAGTGCACCCAAAGTGAAAGAGTTGAGAAAGATCGAGCGTAGTAGCAGGCATCATTTGCAATGAACCCGTGCCAGTGCTGTTGATTGCCGGTGTAGATGTTGACTTGGTAGGATCCAAAGGTACACACACAATATAGGAACCTTTAATAAGATTTGAAGAAATACGACCGGCATCCTCTTGACTCAACATGAGATCTGTTACAATGGATGGTAATAATACAGAGTCGAATAATGGAAGTATAGGTAAATTGGATGGAATAGTCATAGTGTGGTGGTGTAAGCGTGTATGCATATGAGACTCCTTGATTGAAGAAATGGGTGGTTTATATACGATGGAAGCAAGGGGTCTTTTTAAATGAATCAACCTTGGCACATGCATGATGCACTGTTCTGCTGCTGTTGTTTATAGTCTCCTTATCTTCATCCCCCATTTCGATCACAACCCCTGAGCCGACAATGTACCATACATGGGAGACCCATTTGATAATGCCAATCATTAGATAAATTGGTGCACACGTTCATGTTTGTCAATAAAGATAGTTTATACAACTGCAAAACAATGCATTGGCGGGGATTGTGTCTCTGGCAGGTGCTACTCTAGTGCATTTGAGCCTTCTCTTTACGCATATCATTCTTACACCATGGGTCGACACCGCGACTCTTCAGTAGATAATCGTTCTCCTTCTCGAGAGAGATCAAGACCTTCAAGACACCATTCATCCGATCGACATCGATCGCGTCGATCCGTTTCACCTCGTCCTAGTCGTCGTGGTCGCCACGATTCTCAAGACGATTCCGATAGAGAGCATAGACGTCGACATCGTCATCGCAGTGAAAGGTATATTACAACCATGATCCGATTGGTATTATCTCACGCATTCAGTAACAGGAAACGTCGACGTTCAGTGTCATCGGATAGTAGCGATTATTCTTCGTCTGATGAAGACGATCGACGTAAACGACATAAAAAGTCCAAAAAGAGTAAAAAGAGCAAGGTGAGTTTCTTGGATGCATGTGTTGGCATGGTGATGATTCATTGTTCTTTCCTATAGAAAAAGTCAAAGAAGAAAAAGAAAAGCAAGCATTCTGTGGGTGATAAATGGGGCAAGTATGGTATCATCCATGAATCAGAGTAAGTCGTTATAGGGTGGGGTATAGGAATAACGTAATGTTATGTTAATCACATGCTTTAATAGTATCTTCACCAAAGAAGCGGTAAGCCAGTGTTGTAAATTGACCATCTCAACCGCTCATGATTCTCATAGGAATTTGAAGCATGGCTTGTGGAAGTGAAAAAGGCTGATATCTTGACCATGCCCAATTCAAAGCGCAAGGAGCTCTTTATCGACTTTATGGATGGTAAATATCAAAAATGGCATTCATATAGTATTTAATGGCTAACTGATTTTAAAGATTATAACACGGCGACGATGCCACATGAAAAGTAAGGACGATGGATGATTGATAGATCATGAGCTAAACATTGGATGGAATAGGTATTATAATCTTGCACGGTGGGAAGCTCGTCAACATGCCCTTCGTATGGGCGAAGCACCTCCACCTATTGCCGAAGGAACTGTTAATTTGAAAAAGGATGAGGAACAATTAAGGTAAAAACAAGTAGAAGAGCATATGGACTTTATCAATAACATGTGATTTGTATAGATTGCAACATCGACAAGCAGCTCGAGCTGCAGCATCAAGACAGCCTGCATTGTCATTATCCAAGGATCAACTGGAGGAACTCACCAAGGTCAATCGAGAGCGTGTTCAAGCTGACAGATTGCGTAAAATGGGCCTAACACCCAAGGAAGGGATGGGTGTGCGTTATGAATATGAACCATTGTAGTTTTCGCAGCATTAAATATATAGCATATGACACTTGTATAATCCTTCACTCTAGGGTAGCTTGAGAATACAATGACATTCGTAAAACATATCGTTCGACTTTTTTTAAGATATTTCACAAATGATGATATTATTTTTGCTGTTGTTGATGAATGCATAAAGGAAATAAAAGACAATGAACACTATTCTACATTGAACATCCTACAACAAAAAGGCACCAGTGAAAGCAGCAACCGGGGATCCGGTCACACGTGGTATACTCCATCCAACAGCTGACATTTCTTCTGCTGATCCAGCAACATCAACGTGCGTATAACCAATAGGTTCCTTGCTATCCAAGCCATGTTTGTCAAGACCAGATGCAATAAGCATGAAACCAGCAGGATATTGATGTCCACGGTTAGTCATTGTGCTAGGCTTGTCATTAGCTTGAACAACATCCTCGGCAGACCGACCAGGTTGTACCACCTCGACATCTTCACGACGCAAAGTGGATACTTCGAAAGGATCAGCCAATGTATGACCAGCATCAAAGATACGCTTGCTAATCTTGTTTCTTCGTGCAAAACCGTTATCAAGGGCAATGCCATAACCATCATAGGCACGAAGAGCATGACCAGTGAGTGTAGCAACAGTAAAGAGGAAACTGGGTGCATTGGATGAGGGAGTGTTTGCCTTTTTATCTTGAACCACTTGTTCCTTGAATTGACACAAAAGATCGGTCATCACCATACGACCTTCAGCATCAGTGTTGCCAACCAAGACTATATCCACAATCCCATAAGTATTTTTCATTTTGTGATCAGTGCAAACACAAATATACCTCGAGTGCCGTTACGAGAATAGATCACTTCATCACTGACATAAGAATCAGCGCCAACAGAGTTGCGTACAAGCGAGAGACCAGCACGGACATTGACATTTTCAGGAGCCAACATGCTGACAGTCTTCATGAAACCAGCCACAGCAGCAGCACCACATTTGTCACGGGACATGCCTAATCGATTCCACACGTTAATATACCATTCCACATTGTTCAAGTATCTTATGCTTACCTCGCATATGACCACTGCATTTGATGTCAGCTCCACCAGTATCGTAGGTAACACCCTTACCGACAAAGTAAAGGCTATGATATTGCTGTCAGCATATCACATTCATAGTCATATTGATCACTACTCACTTTTCCTTGACCTTGGTTTGATCAGTTGACTTGTACTCGAGGTGCACGATACGAGGATGATGACGAGCAACTATAAAAAGCATGTCAAAAACATACCGAAAAACACATTTATCATTACAATTTACCTGCCAAGCTAGCACGAGTAACAGCATGTGCCAAAGGATATTCCTTCTTGATAGCATCGACATCATCGATAACAGTCATCTTGATACGGGAATCATTACCAAAGACTTCATTCAAGTACTTGACGACATTGATTGGCGACATGCGTTCAGGATCGGGTGAACCAATATCTATCATGTACGCACATCAATTATTTTGTCATCTCCCATCCCATTGTATTTGATCCTATTACCTTTAGAGACACGACGACCCATCTCAATAGCAGATACCTGGCGGATCACATTGTCAACTTGAGCATCATTCAAAGCAGTAGGTGCAATGAAACCCAACTTGTTAAAGACAGGCACGGGCTTGTTGACACGAGTAGCATGTTCACGAACATCAATGGGTTCATAGCTAGCTTCCAACATGCCCAACATGGTAACTTCCAAGAACTGCTTATAATCATCAGCATCTTCAAAGGTCCAAGCAAGGTTGGAAGCATTAACAGGAGCATCGGCAAAGTAGACCAAAGGAGACGACATGCCAGCCTTGAGAGCACGCTGACCAGCAGCAAAAGCAGCATCTATGAAAGGGGTCAGTTTGGCTTTATATGAAAAAACTCGTGTTTAAAATAAACTTACCCTTGAAACGACGCACATCGTCAAAGTCATTGTTAATGGAGCCCAAAGGAGCTAAAAGAACGCGTTCACTAGGGATCTTGGATTCAGGAACAACCAATTGCAACGCATCGCCAAATGCAGCGTCGGCAGCAAGGTGAGCCTTGACACAAGGGACGACGCTTTCAAGACTCTTTTTGTCGGCAAAAAAGATGACCGTGCCATCATATTGGGTACCGATATCACTGAGAAGCTTGGCAGGTTCAGAGCTGGTGTGTATAGCGAGTTGTGGCAGTTCCATGTTTGAAAGTTCAAGGAAAGGAGTAAACGGAATTCAAGTTTTTTTCCCACAGTTAAAGAACCGCGGAGCCACTCGGCCCGGTTGTTGCCAGGAATACAAGTCCGATACTTGTAAGCATGACACTTGTGATACTCTTTTAGCTTATCCCTTGACTATGATATAATAAACTACATTCTTGTATAACAATGGTCTATCATCAGGTGATACCAAATGTATTATTACAACATGATATAGCATCATGACCTACTTGTAAAGTTTGTCATTCAACTGAACCATCCTATCATCGTCAGCAACACTGTAAATCGTTTTCTGTTCTGGTAGAAATGATGCCATTCATGCTTGTCCATATAAAACTTGTGAACGTTGGTTATTATAAGCACTAGACTATAGAATAAGGGGAACCATAAAGCATTCGCTTTGGACCAACATTGACAACTCTAGTCCTGCACCTAAGCTCATGATATGATATATCAAATGGAATTGTAAAAGAAGCATGAAAGTAGACAATGTGCATCCTTGCCATTATATGTGCCAGGGAGATGCTTGTCATCAACAACTTATAAGCAGCATAGTCTCATACAAATGTCATTCATTACAAGTGATTTATTATACGAAAAGTACATATCCCATATCACATGACTTGAAGCTACACCAAGTTATCTTAAAACTATCCATACGATAATATATAAATGTGGCGTTGCAATGTAAATGAGAAACGGTGAGTCATGCAACGCTGCGCGTTTTCTTTTTTTTTTTTTTTCATGCTGCGAGAATATTGTGAGCCTGGTATTTAATCCCGACCATGGAATTACGCATATGCATTATCTTTCCGTTTCCCTTTCCAAAACTATGGCCCTGAGCGACTCTTCTGCAAATGCAAACCACGATGAAGCAGCTCAATTAGCGTCGAGCCTATTGAATATCAGTTTAACATCTGGAGACAATGGCAATCACCATCACCAACAGCAACAACACGATCTACTCTTTAATCCCACCCACCGGATAGACGACGACATTGATGACACTCTTGCTCCAAGGTCTCTCAAGGTATATTAGACTTATAATAGTGTCAAAGAGAAAACTTATATTATATCAGGACAAGCTACTTGACGCGACACTTCAAGATAAGCAAGCTTTAAAGGAGCTGATAGCAACAAGATTGGATGAGGGAGGTGGAGAAACGTTATTTGAGATTGGTGTTGAAGGTAAGGTTCAAGTGATTGATATCACCAAGAATACTGATGGCGTGCTTTTGTAGATGATGGAACATCAATGATGTTGAAGGAGACCGACTATCAAAAAGCATTGACAACATTGCAAGAGATTGCATCTGATCTATCAGCTGATTATGCAGTAGTGGAAGAACATGGTCATGATACAACCAATGGAAAACCACAAGAGATTATTGCACATTTAATGATTCGGAAACGTATGGATTCAGTGGAAGATTTACTCGAGATTCGAATAGCTGTGGTGGGCAATGTGGTAAGTTATTGTTGTAATGGTGGTTGAATGACTGGGTATAAATGATGAGAATTATAACGATAGGATGCTGGTAAATCAACCCTGTTGGGTGTATTGACAAAAGGAATTCTCGATGATGGAAGAGGCAAAGCACGTGTGAATTTATTCAGGTGAGTTTTCTCCCCCAAGGACAAGTTAATCAAGATGTAACACATTCATCATTGGATAGACACAAGCATGAAATTGAATCGGGACGCACATCGAGTGTGGGTGGTGAAATCCTAGGATTCGATTCCAAATCGCAACCTATCACGCATCCTTCATCTTCAGGGCGTAAATTGACATGGGAAGAGATATGCAAACGAGCCAGTAAAGTGTTGAGCTTTGTTGATTTAGCAGGGCATGAAAAGTATCTCAAGGTAAATTATAACTATGCACATGATATTTTTTAACTGACATGGATTGGGAATAGACAACCGTGTTTGGTATGACTGGAAGTGCTCCTGAATTTGTCATGTTGATGGTAAGTAAATCGCAATACTGTTGGACATTAATTATATTCATTGACAATCGATCTACTAGGTGGGTGCCAATGCAGGCATGATTGGCATGACAAAGGAGCATTTGGGTATAGCGCTTTCACTGGGTATCCCCGTTCTTGTCGTGGTGACCAAGATTGACCGTTGTCCTCCCAAAGTACTCGAGACCACCATCAAAGAATTGACATCGATTCTCAAATCCAAATCGTGTCGCAAAATACCATTGTTTGTGGAGAGTGATACGGATGTGATCATGACAGCTGTAAGTGGATAACAGGAAATGAATAGCACATGAGTTAACAGGATGATATTTAGCAAAATTTCGTGAGTGAACGCCTATGTCCCATCTTTCAAATCAGCAATGTCACAGGACAAGGTCTGGATCTACTCAAGAACTTTTTGAATGTCTTGTCAACGCAAACACGCTATGCCAGCGATAAACCTTTCCACTACGAGATCAACGAAACTTATTCGGTTCCTTTTGTCGGCACGGTTGTCAGTGGTATCATGATGACAGGCGTTATTCATGTGGGCGACAAGGTCCTTATTGGTCCAGATCATGCTGGTCATTTCAGCGTCACTACGATCAAGGGAATACATCGTAAACGGGTAACAGTCCCTGGAGCACGAGCTGGACAAAGTGTCACCTTTGCTCTCAAGAATATTCGAAGGAATGCCATACGTAAAGGAATGGTACTATTACGTTACGATAAGGACCAACCCTTGCCAAAATGTTCCAAACGTTTTGAAGCTGAAATCTTGGTGCTTTATCATTCAACGACTATCAAGGAGAGGTATCAAGCCATGGTCCATTGTGGCGCTGTACGTCAAACAGCTAGTATCATTAGCATGGAGAGACAATTGTTGCGGACGGGTGATAGAGCGTTAGTGGTAAGTAAATTTTGGGATCAGTAACTTTAAGTACATGATGGCTCATAGTATCTTGCAGAGATTTGAATTTGTAAAGTTTCCCGAATACTTGACAGTTGGCAGTCGTTTGGTAAGTATAAGTGAATCAAGATATCCTTGAGCTGCTGATTCATGATGTGTTATTTAGATTTTCCGTGAAGGAAGGACGAAAGGTGTTGGGAAGATTACCAAGTTACTCGAATAGTTGTACCCCTTTAATTGTACCTCTTGAATAATGAAAGTTGCTTTTTACTTATGATAGTGTAAAGTAACACAAAATGGTCTCTATATCTTGTGTTGAACATGTGACAGATTTAGCAATATTGGGTTTTATTGAGTAGAAAATGGGACACTTTAATGCTTGTTCGGCAAATACAATTCTTGTCCAAGTGTATTGGATGTATCTGCTTTCTTGCGGATTATGGAACATAGGATACATAATAGGGTCAACGTAATGCCCTTGCAATTCGGCCTCGCCAACCTCGTTATCTGAACGAGTGAATTATGGGAGTGTATTGAAGCTGCCTGTCACGATAATGAAAAGCAAATGTTAGATATGTGCTATTATATTTGGGTTCAGTTGACTACTATGAGCACAATCAACAGCTTCATTCACAAGAATAATACCACCATGATACACACCGAATTTTGAGTATACAATCAACAATTTATATAATAAGGGGAAGGGGATATGTGGGAGTAAAGTAGGCGACAACATCTCTTTATATTTATGTGCATTGTTCGCTTGTGAATATCTGTGCTCACAAACAACGATAAAGGGGTTGTTACATGAATTGATTATTGGATGGTGCTTTATCAATGCTTCGGGAGTGATGATGATGATAAAGATGGTGGTGGTAACAAAGGGAATGCTGTTAACAGGCGATGATCCATTATCCGTAAATCAGTGATATTCATAGGTTCTTTTCGATTCATGGGTGCAGATGCTGATCGGACCTGAAACTAGTCAATTCACTTGCTGAATGATCATCTTGACAATGTAGCGCACCTGAACGTACTGCAGAAGCGAATGATGATAGTAACCTTGATCCTTTCTTGTTCATGTGTCTTCCATTACTTGTACAGCATCCACCTTGTGTGTATGATCCTTGTCAGTCATCTATTCATTATCGTTCCATTTGTAAAAGACTGCATGTACTCGTGCATCGATCAAAGTTAAACCATTGCCATTATTATGCTTCAGAAGAATGTATCAATGCGCATGTGATTCATAGGTGCTGCTTATAATTAAACACCGCAAAGTAACTAATTCCCCACCACCCAACGTTTTCTTTCTCACCCACGGCATAATGAACGTCAACACTGCACAACGATTCATTAAATCAACCCATTTCGCTGTTGTTGGTGCCAGTACGGATCGTAGCAAGTATGGTAACCGAGTATTGCGTTGGTAAGTATATGACATTAAGGTACATTGCACGACTGAAACTGACTTTTCCCGGGCAGGTATCAAGACTTTGGATTACCAGTGACACCTATCAACCACGTAAGAGAAATGACAATGTGATGGAAATGGGTATTTATTGTTATTGAATAGAAAGAGAAAGAGGTTGAAGGTCTAGTTGCGATAGACAGCATTGATGAGCTTAAGGATCCCAAAGAGACAGCTTTATCCATTATTACTCCTCCCAAAGTGACGCTTCAAGTACTCAAGCGTGCCAAGGAATTAGGCATTTCCAAGTTATGGCTTCAACCTGGTGCTGAAGATAAAGCAGTACTGGATTATGCCCAAGAAGCTGGCCTAGATATCATTGCTGGTGGTCCATGTATTCTAGTTAGTGGTCCTTCCTTGCTCACACAACGTGCGCAGTTGTAATAAATCAACGACCTTTATTATTCTTATCATTATCATCGTCGTCATCATCATCAGCAATATTGAATAAAGGTGTGCGTGGAGCATTGTTATCGGTATTATTATTGGGTGGTGTACTACTAGTAGTAGCATCTTGCATATCACCAAAGGATTCATTGTCTTCTTGATCATCGATACTATCTTGATAGCGTTGAGAAGCATGTTGTTGTCGACGCGATGCCCATTCAGCTGCCTCTTCATCATAATCATCCTCTTCATCGTGTTCACTTAATAATCCTCTCCTTGACTCTGGATCACCTTGTTCTTCATCTACTCGATCATATCCTCTTGCATGATTATTTGTGGGTTGTAGTTGAAAACTGAGCTGGTTTGGCAATAGGCGATTCGCTCGCCGTAGACAAAAGCACATGCCTACTCCTAATAAACATACAAGCACATACTTGACTTGAGCAATGAGCATAGACCATTCGCTTGTAATGTACTGTGCATGGGAGACAGAGAGAAATAAAAGACTTACAATGACAATGGTGGATGGCAAATCATAGTCCTTGATGGGTTGTGCTCGCTTCAACAGCACAGACATAGTATTCGTGATATGAGAAGATGTGTTTGAGGAAGAACGGCATTTTCAGATGCAGCTGCTTTAACTACCACCATAGGAACTAGGTTCACTGGATCATCACATGATCCCTCATTCCATACAATATCTAGTAAATTCATCTGCATTTACAACCATTTTATTTGCATTGCAAACTTGACAGCTTTTCTATTAAAAGTAGTAGTAAAGTACATTATAAAAACGTTCTCTAGATTAGTTCAGGCCGAGTATATAATAAAAGGCTTGTACAGCGCCAAAGATAAGCTATACAATGAAGTGGAATATGAATATATGCTAGCATAGCTATTGCCATCAAGACTTACTGGTTGCCAAACCACCATGTATCGCACACCATCAAGGATGTTTAGGTACAGCTGTTGCTGGGTATCCCACCTATATATATATCATTAGAATTACATGATAGCGTTGTACACGAGCGATACTCACGGGTTCTTTTTGAATTGCTTCAAATCGACCTTCTCCTTGCTATAGTAGCGTCATATGTTAGATTGAATTGATATTTATGTGGAGAGATATACATACCAATAAGGACAAATATCTTTTTTGCCAATAAGACACCATCCTCGAATACATTTTTCATGGAATACATGCTTGCAAGCCAACTGATGGATTTCATCGTCTGTGAACATGGGTTGTTGTGGATCAACAAGGGAGCCAGTGACACCAGTGGGTTGAGCACAAACGGCACAAATGTTATCGCTCAATTGCTTTTGTGGAAGACCCTTTTCAGAGTAATATCCAATGGTTGAAGCCATGCGATCCGTACAAATTTCTACGAAATCACGACCCAGTACACTATGCATCCGTTAATAATACATCACTTGTTAAATCCTTTCTGGTTGACTTACCCGAAATACAACCCATAACTCAAGCACAAGATACCAGCTTGCATCAAATCAGCTTCTGCAGAGAATAATACGCCAAGACCAAAGAACACAAGCATGATAATGATATAGCCAATGACACCGACAACAAAAGAGGTGTTATAGACCACCGTATACCACTTGTACACCATACGCGGAGTCATGGCTTCCAATGGCTTTCTCGATGCCTTGTAGATAACTACTTGCACGATAAGTATATCGTGTCAACTCCCGATGCACGGATCCCCGTCTACTTACTGAAGCCGTTCAAACATGAATAAATGATCCAAATGAACAGAAACCGATGCCAGCCATCATACAATGCAAATAACGCTGGAAAAATGTACAATCCCGTAAGACTGACAGCCTGGTAAGACTTGTAATGCTTTTTTTTCCACCAAAGAATGACAAATTGAGAGGCAAATAAAGCAAATAACAGGATAAATGCCATCAACTCATGCCGTGATTCATGCCCTATAAATGATATTATAAGTATAAAGTGGATCGTACCGTCATTAACACTACTTGCCTTTATGTTCAATGAGGTATTCCTGGTGTTGTCGGTACCTGTTTAAAGAAAGCATTAACCCCATGTCCTTTTCTCACTCTAATCAAGAACAACTTACTTTGTTAGTTGGTCGTCTGTAAGAAGATTCACTTGTTCGTCTGACAATTGGCCGTTTCTCCAAGCTTCATAAAAAGCCGGATCGTAATGTGTATTATCCATTGCACAAAGAGAGAAGGAAGAAAGGAATCGGTTTGTGAAACAGTTCCAGTCGGCGCTCCCTTTTGTCTAGCACCACCATCCGGAAATGCGACAAGTTGCACCCGTTGATTACTTGATCTTATAATAAAGAGCACATTTCATACATTAAGATATATACGAATGAACTTTGGTTCATTGATGAACAAAACAGCCCCGTTACAATGGTACAATGCATACAACTTCTCCTCCTTTGCTTATTAGCCTTAGACAATGAGAATAGTATCCCAAGTCCCCATACACTGATAGTTGCAATAAAAGGGTATCCTATGAATTACATAGACAGATCAAACTATACGACCAAAGAATGCTTTTCAATGCAGCATAACTACCTATCCAGTCGTTGTCATGGTAATGCTATTCTCTTTCTTCCTCAATAGCTCAAGTATCAATAATGCCAAAATACGATGACTCTATTTATTGCTCTGACGCATCTCTATTATCATATCTATTGTATTCTGTAATGATACCAAGTTACGTAACGACGGTTGCTATCATATATCGATTCGTATCTACGCAAGGACAGGTACACTTTTACTATCGGGGAGTCAAATGAATTTCCAGCGTGGCCAAACAAGGATGGATTTGCAGGGTATCGCCTTCTTTCTTATACACACATTCAACACACGATATGGCTTCTCTTCGTGCCGCCGCCAAGCAAATCGACTGGACCAAGCTTAGCAACACCCTTCCTTCCGAAACTGTCGCTGCTCTTCAAGCTTTCCGTAAGCGCAATGACGAAGCCAAGCGTCTTTTGAACGAACTCAAGGAGCAATCCACCACCGTTGATTTTGCTCATTACCGTAACGTTCTCAAGAACCAGGCTATTGTTGACCAAGCCGAGAAGGCTGTTCAAGGTTTCAAGCCTGTTGCTTACAATCTCGATGCTCAACTCAAGGCTATTGATCAATTTGAAGCCAAGGCTGTAAGTGTTGTATTGACCATAGGTTGTCATAAGTATTTACTTACCGAGTGTATATAATAGGTTGAGAAGGCTTCCAGCACCGTTCAAAAGATTGATGTCGAACTCAAGGCTCTTCAAGCTACTCTTGGTCACATTGAAGGCTCGCGTCCCATTGAACAACTCACTGTAAGTGGATAAAGCTCATAAAAGGGGAAAAAGACATGTACTAAGTGGATGATTGTCTTGTTTAGGTCGATGATATTATTGTTGCCAAGCCTGAACTTACCAAGGAGATTGAAGAAAAGCTTCAAAAGGGCGAATACACCGTCAAGGGTTACAAGGAACGCTTTGGCGATATGTCGTACTTTTAAGCATAGATGTTCAAAAGCGATTCTTAATACACATTCCCTACCCTGTCAAACACGAGTCAACTCTCTTGTTAAAATTGTATTGAATGATCCAAATGGTATATCGAAAATATGTGGAATGGAAGAAACGCGAATAATGGTCATTGGATGATACGATGATAATCATCTTGGAAATGTTCTGTGGTTGCTTGATGTGAATAATTGGATACGCATATAAATCAGTTGGCTTGATCTCATCATCAACAATACAACATTTCATGCGCATGATCCATATAGTTATTCATAGACTGCCACGAATGATAACGGGGGATTTTGGCTAGAAAAGGCTTGGACTATTTGTTTGTTCCTATTCATCGGCTATACGTCAAACCGTTTAATGCATGCAAATAGATATTGAATTTACATAAAGAGACGAACAATGTGTTACGGTCAACATCGGAAGCACTTACACATGCAAGCAGATGAATGGTAAGCACACCATTGCTGCATTTTGACTTGAAGCCCCGGCAAAAAACGGGCTCGACCACGTGTGAAACATGATTGTTCTAAATAATACATGCATTTTTGTTAATGATATGGCCAGTAGCCATTATGCATCGTATTGTAAGACTTTGTTGAATTGATAATATTCATGTGGAGATATAATAAGACCACTCCCAACTGTGTCGGATACGAAACTGTCAGACGCCAAAGATGACCAGCTGTGTTATTGTCATGTAGCACATGTGATGTTTATGATGATCTAATCTCGCTGATATGCATAACATATACTAACTAAATCACTCATTGGCTTCAACAATCACGCTGGTGATGAACCATTGATCCTTTTATTACAAGGGACAAGATCGTATATGATGAAAGCTCCGAAACTGGGGAAATGGTGTGAATAATAGCGGTGTGACAAGAATTGCGTCATGATCAGGAATAGATAATAAGCTTCATTCTCGACCTATATTTCAGCGCGCCTTTTCCCTTTTTCCCGTTCTCTTTTCATCATTGATCTCTATATCCACACATGACTCGAACACTCTACAGCATATTCGATGGCAAGGCAGATCAGCAACAGCCTGCTATCATTATTCCATCATCTGCACCCATTCCCTGTACATTAACATATCCTCAACTTTTGGACGCCATTCGTCAGTTTTCAGCAAAGTTGCATCAACTTGTGCCTGGTCTTGCACCTGGTGATGCTATTGCTATTTCATATCTCAACTCGCTCGAATTTGTCGTTTCATTCCTTGCTACTGGTTTCTTGCGTTTAGTATCAGCACCATTGAATCCCAATTATACTGAGGATGAATTCAACTTTTATCTCGAAGACTCGAAAGCCAAAGTTATGATTTTACCACCTGGTGCTTTGAATGATCCCAAGAATCCAGCTGTACGTGCTGCTCGTAAACAAGGCACTGCCGTTGTCGAGTTGAGCTGGGATGGTAAGGAAATTCAACTGGTTGCAGCTGGTGGCAAAAAGGCAACTGCCACTGGATCTTCCTCTCCTGCTTTCAATCCTCAGCCAGAGGATGTTGCTTTGCTGTTACACACAAGTGGCACAACAGGTCGTCCAAAGGGTAAGTCAATGGAGCAATGATCATGGGAGATAAAGATGTATTAATGTCGTTGACAGGTGTTCCACTTTCTCATCTCAATTTGGCCACGTCGATGCATAACATTATCGGAACATATGAACTAACACCGGTTGATCGGACCCTTTTGGTCATGCCTCTTTTCCACGTGCACGGTCTTGTTTGTGGTTTACTTGCAACACTCTTATCAGGTGGTGCTGCCGTCATTCCTCAAAAGTTCAGTGCTTCCCATTTCTGGAATGACTTTACAGAACAAAAGTGTAACTGGTACACTGCAGGTAATGGCTTTTTTTTTTTTTTACTTTTGGCAGGGGATAACAAAAGGAAAAGGGATTTACCGTGATGGTTGATTCTCACACTCATACACACACATTAGTGCCTACCATCCATCAAATCTTATTGCGTAACCCACCTGCCAAGGTCCCTTCCATCCGATTCATTCGCTCATGCTCTTCCAGCTTAGCACCTGCTACTTTCCATGCTATTGAAGATCATTTCAAAGCACCTGTATTGGAAGCTTATGCCATGACAGAAGCTGCTCATCAAATGACATCCAACCCATTGCCCAAGCATGGTCAACATAAACCTGGATCAGTGGGTATTGGTCAAGGAGTAGAAGTGGTTATTTTGGATGAGCAAGGCAAACCTGTGGAAGAGGGTGAAGTGTGTATCCGCGGCGCCAATGTGACACGTGGTTACCTTAACAATCCCAAGGCTACCGCTGAATCATTTACCAAAGATGGTTATTTCCGCACTGGTGATCAAGGCAAGAAAGACAAGGATGGTTATTTGGTCTTGACCGGTCGTATCAAGGAATTGATTAACCGTGGTGGTGAAAAAATCTCTCCTCTCGAATTGGATGCAGTGTTATTGAGCCATCCCAAGATTGCTGAAGCTGTCAGCTTTGCTGTCCCTGATCCCATGTATGGTCAGGAAGTTCATGCAGCTGTTGTACTCAAGGACAAGTCACATGCACAAGGCATCGAACGTGAGTTGCAATCATTTTGCCAAACCAAGGTGGCCAAATTCAAGGTGCCCAAACGTATCTACGTGACCGACGTGATGCCAAAGACTGCCACTGGCAAGATTCAACGTCGTGTCGTCAGCCAAACCTTCTTCAAGGAACCTGCTGCTTCTCAGGCTAAATTGTAAAAGAGATTTATACATGCACTGTACCTTATATTTTCTAGCTAGATCAACAATGAAAAGCACAAGTGTATTTCAATATGTGATATGTGTGTATATGAATGGGGATAAAGTGGTTGGGTAGATATCATGCATTGGCCTTGCATCGTTATGATGTGTACGCTGATATTTAAGGATGCTGATCTACTGCATTGATATTCTCTTTTTTCTTGTTCTTTTCCATTCGTCATGCTTGTTTCCCTCATCATTATTTGCTTCTTGTTATTATCATGCAATGGTGCACCCATTCCATTATTGAACAGGTTACAAACACTGTTTTCTTTCGGCGACTCATATACAACACAAAATCTCAACACTGCCACCATGTCTTATGCATGTCCCAATTGTACATCAGCGGGAGGGCCCAATTGGGTGGAATATCTTGTTGAAATGCATCCAATGCAGTATTGGAATCTTGCTTACAACAGTGCTCCTATATCCAATGCCCTCGTTGGACAGGTATGTATACGTGCGTGTGTGAAAGAAGGATCGAAGCGTAAGAGAATTGATTTAATGTATGAATGTAGCCAACATCGTAAGGATGGTCTTTATACGTAATGACAAGATGTTTCTTACATTGTTTATGCAGGCCTGTCATTGATATGGCCACGCAAATAACGGAGCTTTACCCAAGACATTTCGTCAATACCGCTTATAAACACGACCCATCCACCACCTTGTACACCTTTTGGATCGGTATCAATGATATAGATCAAACATCAGATTGGAACGATACGTCAACATTGGACGACCATCTCATGGCGCAATATCATGTATTGCTTGTAAGACAAGAGAAAAATAGGAGAGAATGTAAACAACAAGGGAGGATCCAGTATTGATGCAACACACTGTTTAGAAATATCTGGAATCACTGGGAGCAAAACATTTCATGTTGATCAACGTACCACCTATTGACCGATCACCTAGATGGAGCCAAGAGCTCAAGAATGGAACATATGAAACGACCATTCGCAGACGTGTTCAAGGTATGTATGCAGCAGCCAACAACAACAACATAGATGCATGTGGGATACATGAGATTCTATCATGGGAAAGGTCACATGGTGATCTGATCGTGTCACACACATAGATTTGAATGCCAAATTGGCGGCGTTGCATCAAGATTTAAAAGATACTGGCAACAGTAGTACATGGATGTTGTTTGATGCATGGTCAAAGTTTACCCATATTCTTGATCATCCGCACAAGTATGGATTAACCCATACAACGGATTACTGTGTTGATTGGTAAAATGGACGGTGGTGATGGAGAGGATAGTAAATGATATTAATATATGTAATATGCAGGAACCGCCCTGAAGGTTGTGAAGGGTCAATAGAACAGTAAGTTTTTTTTTTTTTGCCAACTCATAGCTCCTTCTTCGTACCTAACCCATGACGGGATCATTAGATACTTTTGGCTCAACGCTCTTCATCCAACGTTCAAGATCCATCAATTCATAGCTAAAGCCATCTTTAACTTTCTTTCATCATGATTTAAGATTATTCATTCTTGTAATAAAGGATTGTGTATTACATATATTGATCAATGTACATCTGGATGTTTTGCATGTATCAAGGTAGGTGAATCGGTATCACTTTGTGGAGAGGGATATTTGCCTAATGCATCATGGTCATCCCCATTGTCATCAATGACAGTCGTATGTTCATCAGCTGATCGAAGCACAAATTCTTGTTGATCAAATAAAGAGTCATTTTCTTCACTTGTGTCAGGTTTACTGGATGCAGCATGAGGAGTTGTTGCCGCACGCCGTATGTGTGATTTAGGTGGAGGATGGTGATGATGGCCACTACTACTACTTATGGATGGCTCATCAGGTTTGCTGATATTATTGTGATCATGCAGGTATCGATGTGGGGTAGTAGCTGCTCGACGAATGTTCCATTCAGATGAAGCTGGTGGGAAACTTTGTCTTAATGTGGGCGTCCAAGGTGATGGTAAGGTTGTTTGTTGTTGTTGATGATGATGATGGGTAGATACAGCTGGATGGCGATGATGATAATATGGATCAATGCGTAATTGTGTTGGTGCCCTCGGTAAATCTACCATGGTACCGCCACTGTTGCTATTACTTGGTGTGGCAATGGCTGTTGTTGTGGTGTCTTTTATATCATCAGCGGGTGACGGTGGTGGTAAAGAGTCACGTGGTAAATGATGTTGGGGTAGATTTTGTTGGTGTTTCTTTTTTCTCTTCTGCTGATGATAATTGAACATGTAAAGAGCAACAATGATGAAAACAAGTACGACCAAGACACCTGTAACAGCACCTGCAACAATAGCCATCGATGGAGTACTCGGCATGACCGCAGTTGTCTTGCCAATGCCACGATTGGGTGAACCGCCTGAGCCGTATTCTGATGATGGTGAATAAACTGAAGTCCAGCTCCACGTGACAGTATCAAGTACTTCAATATCAGACATGACGGTTAATGAAGTAGAAACACCTAAAATACCATCTTTGTAAGCAGTATTGCCCATCAACACTAGCATTGTACATTACCTGTGAATCCAAACGCAACAATCATATTAGTGCCCACCATGGTTGCTATCGAGTATCGTTTGAGCGATTCAAATGAAACATGATCTTTTTGATGTGGATGTTATTACCTGTATGCTATGAACCATCAGTAAATCATGCTTGCACCTCCTTCCATGTCTTTTTGTATTTGTTGGAAACGAGATAAAAGGTGTACTTACATCCGCACGTCCTTGTACTGCTGCATTTGTGTTCTTGATTGTCCACGTCCATGTTCGTGTATCAAGCACCGCCACATCATTGTACACATGGTATCCATCATATCCACCATAGCTATTATTATGATACATTGAATTAATACAACTGTTCTTTTCTGGCACATGTGAAATCAATACTTGCATTAGAATTGAAATACCATCAGGCATCAATACTTGACTATGACTGCTGCGACTTGCCGGCTTGTTTTCCTTGTCTAGCTTGGCTTCTATATGGGACCATTTATTGGTATCAATGTCGTATAACCAGATATCAGCCAGTGACACAGCTTCTCCAGAAAGACTATCAAATCCACCGAGAATGACAATGGTCTTGTCGTTGATCATTGTTTGTGTATGTCCATAACGAAGAGGAGGCATAGGTGTTGTAGTGGATGACATTGTTGAATTGGAAGGATAAAGCGAATTAACTAGATACATGTTGGCTGGAAGTTGTTGTTGGGATCCTATGCCACCAGCAGTAGCAGCTGTATTGGTGCTTGATACAGCACGCTTTCCACCCCATATCTATTGCATGGTATGAGTAATATCACAACAGTGATACTTGAAATGTTGGATACTTGCATAAGCAATGCCATTACTGGATACCGAACTTGCTGCACCTTGTCGGTTGAGATAATTGTAACTGGGTAATGTGAATGAATTCCATCGGCCAACGTCGCAATCATAGCTATAGGCTGTTGTCTCATCATCCGAAGCACTCTTGTCACTCATAGGCATGACACCACCGACGATAATCATATTGCCGCCATTATGTCCACCAACAAATGCAATATGTGAATAAACAACAGGACCACCTACTGAACTTTGTGGTCCAGAAGCTGGTTTCCATGGTGGATCAGTAAGTGAATAGGATACATCGATGGGTAAAATGGCCATATCGGATATCCACAAAGGTGTACTGGCTGATGAAGTAATGGATGTATCGCCTCCATAAAAGTAGATGCTACATGATAAGGGATTGAGCGCTTATTCCGAGAGATCTATCAGTACTCACCTGTCATTGACCAAGACTGCAGAATGACCAAAACGACCCACTGCTGTATAAGCCATAGATGGCCATACTACTAAATGAACCCAAAGCAATATCCGAAGAATCATGAGTCATGCAATGGAATAAGTAAGAGCAGTAAAGAAGAAATGAGAAAAAGAGAGAGAAAGGGGAGGAGTAGGGATACCAACCGACCTTTCTTGCATGAATTAAGAGGGCAGTTGAATGGTCATCTTTGCTTAGTTGCAATCACAATACATAAAAGACGAGTATGCGCGCTGTTAAACAATGACAATCGGATATCTTTTTCTTTTTAATGCAGGATATGTCTTAATAACTAGATTGCTTTTCTGTTGGGCTGAGCTTGAGAGTGAAAGAGTTGACGCATGACAAAGCCTTGCCGTTGCCGATCCATGGCCCGTTTACTGTTGTTGTTGTATGTTATATGTTGCCAAAGATGTGATAAATCTCTTTTTATGGTTACAAGACCGATTAATGTCGTGAACGCCTTGGTGCCGAGGAACCTGCAGTCGCATGGCTACCCGTAGTACGTTCCAACCTTGCTATTCGCCGTTGACTCGCCGACTCTGCTTCACTAGCTAAACGACGTCGCTTGGATATAAAATCACTTGAACTCGTTGTACCCGTCATTATGGATGTTGCATTATGGCCTTTCTTGTTGGAAGTAATGGGTTGATCCGATGGTAGCCGTTGAAGGAAAAACTCGCGTTCGCTTTCTTTGGATCCCGTCGCTTGTGCATTCGCCTGTGCATTCACTCGTTCTTCTAAATGTTTTTTCAAATCGTCAAGTGTATCCACATCTTTGGCAGTGATTGTAATACTAGAGGGGGGTTGACGTATCATGGGAGTGTGTAAGTGTGTGTTAAAGAAATCCAAGCAACTGCTTCCCTGACAACAATGGATGGTCTTTATCTCCTGATTTATTAATTCCCAATAAAACAAATTGAATGTGTAGTCCTGTTATTATACACTTGATTGTTATAAAAAGAAGAGCACAATAAGGGCTGGTATCATTGAAAAAGAGTGGGTGGATAGGTAGAAACACTATGTCTTTTCTATTTACGAATGGGCTTGTTCTTGATCACATCTATGATCTCTTCTTGGGTTAATGTTTCATATTCAATAAGTGCACTGGCTAATCGATGCAATTCATCCATGTGTTTTGTTAATATTTCACGTGCACGGCCCTCGGCATCCTACAATAAGAAAAAGAAATATCAGTGGTGACGGTCTTTATAAATCAGAGCTTCATTGTGTACTTTACCATCACAAACAATTTGATCTCGCCTTCAATAAGCTGTTTTGTATCACTGCTCAAGAACAGCATGGCTTCATCATCATAATCCACAGGTCCAATTTTTTCGCTCATGCCATAATGTCGCACCATACGTTTAGCCACCTCGGTTGCTTTGACGATATCGCTGTGTGCACCACTCGTTACATTTTCATCACCAAAGATAAGCTCTTCTGCAATTCGACCTCCCAAACAAATATCAAGTTGTGCAAGATATTCACGTCTTGTAAATGAATCCTGAAAAATAAAGATTAGCACATACATATTGAATTATCCAATTCTCTCTCTTTTTACCTTGTCCATTTCAGGAAGTTGTACTGTCATACCCAATGCTCTACCTCGTGGCATGATGGTCGCTTTATGCAATGGCATCGCTCCAGGCGTATAGTAAGCAACCAAAGCATGACCCCCTTCATGATAAGCTGTCAACTTTTTGCTCTCATCAGTAATAACAGCGCTTCTTCGTTCTGCGCCCATGATGATTTTATCCTTGGCAAATTCAAGATGCTGCATTTGAATTTCTCGTACACTATCACGACTTGCTTGAATGGCAGCAATATTGACAAGGTTGGCAAGCTCTGCACCGCTGAAACCAGGTGTACCACGTGCAATAGTAGAAACATCGACATCGGATGCCACAATAACGGATTTCATGTGATGTTTAAGGATTTGCATACGTCCACGTACATCAGGCAAGGGTACATTGACCATGCGATCAAATCTTCCTGGACGCACCAATGCCTTATCCAAGAGTTCAGGAAAGTTGGTAGCTGCAATAAAGATTACACCTTCTGTTTGTGAAAATCCATCCAAATCCACCAAGAGTTGATTGAGTGTTTGCTTGATATAAGTCGAATCTTTTGGATTCCGCTTGGATCCAATGGCGTCAATTTCATCAATGAATACAATACTTGGTGCCTTGCGTCTTGCAGCAGCTACATATCATGATGGGTTAGACACATATGTAAATCATCCATTATCCAATCACTTACCAAATAAATCTCGCACACGTCTTGCACCCACACCAACATACATTTCGTCAAATTCACTTCCACTCATAAAGAAGAAAGGAACACCTGCTTCGCCTGCTACTGCTCTAGCCAAAAGTGTTTTTCCTGTGCCTGGAGGACCCGTCAATAATACGCCCTTGGGTAGCTTTCCTCCCAGTTCTGTAAACTTGTGTGGATTCTTGAGAAATTGAACAAGTTCCTCCAACTCCTGTTTCGCTTCATCGCATCCTTGTACATCACTAAACTTGACCACTTGTTGTGATGATGGTTCATATTCAGTTTGTGGTGCAGTGGTTGTTTTCAAGAAACCAGAGTTCTCCATAGCAAGAGATAATACTGTCAAGAAACAGAATGCATAGGTAACAGTAACTCCCAACCAGCGTAAGATGCGCCACATGATATAACCACGTGCTAATAACCCAGTTCAATATCCATAACCCTTCATTCCTTGTTATCCTTAGTTACCTTCTTCCACCACCACATACACTGGATCCTTTTGTGTACGTCCAGAAGCATTTTCTGCAGCTCCACGTGCACTACCAGCAAGTACATCGGCCAATTCAGCTTTCTCTGTATAATAAAAAAAATCAACATCATACAAGTACAAAATCCATCATTCATTACCTCCTCCTTGACGACCAAGACGTTGCATAATGTCGGGGATCACTTTGTGTTGTTGACCTGTTTCAACCAATGCAGCAATATATTGCTTGTAGCACTCTTCATCATGTGCAAATCGCCCTCGTTCAAAGCGTGAAATCACCTGATCGGGTCTCCTTGCCAATCGCAATTCCTAGTAACACACCCAATCCTATGAATGAATGGATCATCCATGGATACTTGATACTCCTTACCTTGTATAACTCTACTTGAATAGCAGGGTTGTCAGGTGCAGCATTTGCATTTTGTTCCAACCTTGCTAGTCGACGTGGATCACGAGGTCGAGGTGGTGCAGGTGGTGGACCGTGCATGGAACGCAAGGTGGTATATCGCCACTATAAGTAATAATAAGTGGATTGCTACAAGGAGCTCAATGTCGTAAGCTATAATTACACTGCAGATGGGACTAGTTCGTGACGCAGAACGAGACGCTGATATGAAATGCAAGGTTCGCTGGTTGTTGTTGCCATTGTTACTTGGTTGGGGTATACTCGTTGGCCAACGACGACGATCGTACCACTTTGACGACTGAACCAGTAGCTAAAGACCCATATAAGTCTGGAAACCCTGTCATGTTCATGTCAAAGTGTACCTTGTGTAAGGATCTTAATTGAGCATTCATGGTCGACAATGAAGCGCGTACAAGTGGGAAAGAAAAGCTTCAAGTGCGTGTTTGTGTATGAGTTGTGTGTGTGCGTTATGTGTGCAGCCTAAAGTGAGTGGGAGAAAGGGAAACAAGGGCGTATGCCGATGTGTATCGCCGCTTGAATGTCTCTTGCATACGCATAACAGAGTGTCACTTATAGAATGAACCATTTCCTATTCGCATCATACTTTATCCATGCTTAGCATCGTATGATTCTATCATTCATTATCACAGGCACTTTATAACACACTCAATGCTTATCATTAGTAGCCACTCAATGGCTCAAGAGAGATTGTGGGAAAATAGGATGATGATAATCTTTTGTGTACATCTACTCCACTAGAAAATTGACATATTAGGCATAACGTATGATATGATAAAATGACATCACATAGTCTTTATAATGTTATTATCATTGGGTTTTAAATATGCTGTAAGCTGTACAATGCAAAAAGTGTTTAAATGGGAATGGAGGAGTAGGAGGAACTAGTATACAAGTACATGATTGGGCTACCTAAAAAGACCCACAATGTTGAATGTTAAGCAGATGCACATGACCATTAATCCATATGTTGCCAGGCACACGGCTGTAATTTTCTCCCGATTCCAGGGATCGTCTTGATGAAGTTTGTAATAAAAGATACCAGGGAGGATAAATGAAATGGTGGTCGATCCAGTCGAACCAACGAATGCAAGCACCTTTATACATACATGAATCAGTCTACTGGTCTCCTTTCCCCTAACCCATAAAACTTACCACATCTAATTCGGTTACCGTGATGGCGATAAGATAGCTTGCCACAAGGATACATGTTGTCACAATGAAATACTTGAAAGCGGTTGGAGGAGGAGGCACCTTACGATTTCGAGTTTCTGGAGATGACCACGCTAGAATTTTATCCAGTGATGCTCGGCATGGATGTGCTTGAAGAGGATAACTGAATACAACGAGTATAACAATAGCAAGTCGCCCTCCTGCAACAAAACCACTTTGAGGATCTAGAAAACATATATTAATACACATGTTATGCCATATATTCAGAAAACGTACATTCGGTAATGATATTGCTCAACACATTCTTGCCAAATGTCAAGTAACCGAGAATCCCGATGGCTTCATAAGCTGCCCAAGCACTTCCAATGGATATCTGAATCACTTGATTGATTTGTGATTGGCTGTTATCTTTGAGTTCATTGTATACTGAGAACATCTACTCTTTCAAATGAATAAAAAGACAAAGTTATATATATCTCCCCTTAACTTACATTTTGATGACAAGTGAAAGCAAAGATAAAGACGGGTAATCTTCTGAAAAAGACGGACGAAAAGGTGACAAGTTCAACTTGGGGTGGTGTGGTATGAGTGGCATCTTGTTCAGGAACGAAAAAGTGATATACAATGATGGTGCATAGGTAGACGACGGCAACGAGAGCGACAATGCTGGTATATTTGAGCGAATCCAATTTCCTCAAGAAGCTAAGTGGTAAAATCGCACTGGCCATCAAGACGGTGATCCAAAACCGACGATCCAACAGTATCGGATCATGTGTAATGTATGCACATACCTAAATCATGCCATGTCAATAGTGACTCGTCAAGACAATTATGCAACTTACATGAGGCATCAAATCACCAATAATGATTAAATAACTGACAGCAACACCAAAGCACTTGATAGCAATGGCTAAATCGAAAAAGACGGCAAGACTTGGCCATGTTAACTTGGAAATGGCAAAAAAAGAAGCTGATCTTTGTTCTGTGCGTGCAGCACACCGTGAAAGAAAGTAGAGACCTAATCCAGATGCTAGCGCTGACAAGAGAATCACCACAATGCCTGTCAATAATCCCACCGAAGCTACAGCTGCTGGCTATCATCATAGAGGAGTATAAGACCATATAGACCAACAACCTTTCATGAGCTTGTTACCATGGCAAGTAATCCAGTACCCAGAATGGTGTTCAAGAGATTGATGCATGAGCTGAATGAAGTACCGGTAGCGTGCTCATGACCTTCGACATTGGGTGTGTGTTGAAATATAACGGAAGCCGATGCCGGATCCAACAAGGGATGATCATCGGTTGAGAGACGATCGTCAATAGTGATTTCGGCATTGGCACCTGCAGCTGATAGAGAACGTGGTTCGATCGTTGTGTTTATCCTGTCGTACCTGGCCATGACAACGATATATATAAAGAAAGAAAGAGAGAGAAAGAACGTTGGTTCTCGGTTTCACCATACATTATTCTTTTTGCGGTGATGATTGTTTCACACGCAGAAGCACTTTCTAGGTCGTACAAGCTAAACCTTGTGGATCCATGCAATGCTCAATCTTTGGTAACATGGGTTCCAATTCATATGTATCATGGTAACTAGCATGTGCCTGACAACAAATGGTTACTAGGCAAGGTACCTGAATAATGATCTCCCTGAGCAATAACAATGAACCATACATGCTTCTAGAATACGATTTCGGAATGGCTCCTTTGGATTTATTATCATCGTCTGTGTAGTGATAGGGACACCTAATGTAAATAGAATGCTTCCTCTCCTGTCATTTAGTGATCCTAGCTTTGGTATATAAAGTATTCTCCTTTCTACTCCATCATCATTTAGCCATGTTGACTCCTTGTCATGACGATACTCGATTCTTTTCAGATGTTTCGATGCATCCATGTGTTCCTTGTTCCATGAAAGATATTCCCGCTCTCAACTCTTTGAGAAAATCGATCGACAAGGTTTTCATGTAGATATTATGCATTCATACAAGTATCAAGAAACGTGTAATCTAAACATGAAGCAAGCATGATGAACAAGTGTTTTTTTTTAATATGATGCAAGGATTGTTGTTTCAATAGTGGGATTGTCGAGAGAAAAGAGAAGGAAAAAGGGAATGATAAAAAGGGAGAAAGAGAGAAAAAGAAAACTCGGAATAGGAGAACAAGAAGAAGAGAGGATGTGATATTCAGGGAGAAAGAGAGAGAGAGGAGAAGATGGTTATTACAAGAGAAAGTGGGTATATCGACGACTCTCCACGTGTACTTCCATGTCAGTCAACTTGTACTCATTCAATTCTTGTTTTATCTTGACGGCCAATGTAGGGGTCAATTTTTGGCACGTTGCTTCCGTATCGCATCGGCGATCGTATTCACTCGAGCTAAAAGTTTCATGCACCTGAATGGTAGGGTAGAATTGAATCTTTTTCTTTTTGCCTGAAGCACTAGATGAAGAGGATAAAGATGAAACAGTCGATACATTGGATGAGATGGTGGGTGTTCGTGGTGGTGTTGGACATGATGATTTCACAAAAGGTGCTGTAGGTGGTGCAGGTAATGGTTGCTCATCCTGCTCCTCTGTTGAATCTTCCTCTGGCACAGTGGGTACAATGGTGTGCTTTTGGAAAAGACCTGACAATGCAGCAATTGATGAACGTCGTCGTACACGTGTTGTTTCAGATACTTGATCCACTGATTCACTCTTGCCCTTGAATACTTCTTTTATGCGTCGTGAAAATGATCGTTTGGAACTCACTGACATGCCAGATACAGAAGATGAAACTGATGTGATAGATGAGCGACGTCCTGTAGAAAATTCAGTTGAAGATGCACCTGATACAGTGGATGAAGAGGAAGAAGATGTGCGAGAAGGTCGTGGATCATGATGCTGTTGACTATGAAAAGATGACAACGAATGTTGAGAAGAAATGGATGATCGTGAAGGTGAAGGTGAAGATCGAGGACTACGAGTAGGTGTCGATGTTGATTTATGAATCGATCGAGGTGAAGATGTATCAACCCAGAGATTAGGATGGCAATTAGGATAATAGTACTGATAAGGTACATAGGGTTGTTGATACGATCCATTCTTTTGCTGGGATGCAGCAGCAGCAGCAGCAGCATATTGCTGTTGATAGTATGCCCATTCAGCAGGGGATGGATACCCCATGTTGGGATATCCCCAAGCAGAAGGTGGCATCATGCTTGTTTGATCAAGCTGCAAAATCATGTCAGTAAAAACGACCTAAAGCAGGGAGAGATGCAGCGGAAAGGGGAATCCAAGGAGGGCTTATGTGTAACATTCCCAGCTTGATGTATCAACCCACATCCGTCTACATTGGAGGAATAAAGGGATGGATTTATTACCTGCTTTTGCTTGTGGTGTCGCATCTTGTTGGTTGACATGTAGTTTGCCAATGCAACATCCTCTCCAAACTTCTCTTGTTGACGTCTCGAGCGATTACTAGAGCGGGAATATTGCTGATGAGCTGTCATTGTAGCCATTTTTTGGTGTGTATATATCTAGCAACGCTGTTTGTGGATCTTGTAAAATAAAAAAAAGAGGAATAGGGTGTATATGTATATATCTGTAGGGCTTGGATAAAGAAATAGGAATGAGCAATAGACCTGTAACGTGGTTTGGATGTTGTGCGTGTAACTGATGATGGATTAAGGCTCAACAATATACACTAGATGAATGGGATGGTATATACAGGGACAGGTGCAGTATAGTGAAAGCGAGAGCGATTATAGAGAGAAAGAGAGGATGGCTACAGAAGACGACCACAACACAAGTTAAAGGATTGGAAAGGGTGGTTGAAAGTTAGTGGATGGGAAAAAGGAAGGTTGTACATAAAAGACGTGCACAGGTTTTATATGCTTTTAGAGAAAGCCCCGCTTATTCTTTTCTATTGCAGGTACACACGAACACAAAATGGATCAACAACATCCTATGACCTTTTCCCCCGCCTTAACCTTCTTTTTTAGAATATGATCTCCTACTTTTACTGATGCAATTCACCCTACTATTCTCTACAAACACGTCTTCTCCTTGCAAAGACCTAAACTGGCGGGGCAAAAATGCCGGCAGCTTTCGGATGCAACATCCTGTCGGGATGCTATGCTTCTTGCATGTCATACAATCAAAGTAGCGTGATAATGGGTATTAGCAAGTGAGATATTTGTGTAGCATTCCACTTGATTCTTATTATATTCTACTCCGCTTGACCCACGTACTTGGGCATCCTGTACGCTGACATTAAGCATATTCTGTAATAGAGCAACACTTTAATTTGGTACAGCCAATGGGGATACTGTTTCTTCCTACTCCCTCTTATAAGCCTATATACAATACACGCGCTTTCTCCTTTACCCATCATCCGTTTTCTCGTGGGTGTATGTGCTCCTCCTCCCCCCAATATTCTCTTGCTCCCACACACATCTCATTCATTCCCACACACACACACATATATATATACCCATCTAGCTCCCTTTTGGCAAAAAGCGAACCTATTCCCCTTACTTAAAAAAGAGTGATGGTTCTTTCTGTTCCTTCTTCACTGCAGGGTGATGTCGGCATGGATACATATTGAACTGCATAAACCCACCAGGGGATTAAATTACAATGGCATTGCACTGTTGCAATCGCGTTATGTGTTGTATCGATCACACATAATGGCAACGCTTCTATGAGAGCAAGAAGGGCCTATTATGACATGATGCATGAAATGCTCACGGATTCTCAATGTGCTGTCAAGGATGGCGTTACAAGCAAATGCAAGTTGACAGCTCCTTGTTTGTTATGGTGTGCCTTGGATGCAAAGGATCTGCACAGACGCGTAAAAAAGGCAAGCGTGCTTCACGTTACACGACAATCCCATTATGGCATAATGTTGCATAATTTTACTTTTAACCACACTTTATTGGCACTTGAATCATATCAGACTAGACATTGGATTTTATTTACAAAACATGTGAATGATAGATCAACTAAATGTATTATGACTTGTTTGGCTTTAGCATTCCCAAAAGACGTGGTTCACGCTTTTGTAGTGGACTTTGATCAGGTGCAGCTTTGGGTAACTCCATATACCGTGCTACTTTGCGTTCCGTTGGCTGCGACTTTGCTGTTAAACCAACACGTGCACTATTTTCAGCAGATGCGCCCAAGGTGCCTCCTGATTCAGCCAAGAGTCGTTTTAATCGTTGTCGTTGCTGCTCTTGCATCTTTGGATCCCTGGTAACCGATGGTTGTTCTTGTCGCTCAATCACTGTTAATACTGGATCCTCATCATTATGGTCATCCACTATCATCTCGTGGCTATGATCAGATACTTCATCCCCTTGTTCTTCCTATGAACAGCATGTTGATCAGTAATTACGATATAGAATCATCTATACCCTATTTACCTCGTTCTCTGGGATAACAAGGCTCAAATTGCTTTTTGGATCAAGGTCGCCTTCATCATCCTCATCATCACCATCACTGTCTTGGATCATATCATCTTGATGTTCGTGATCACTCAAATCCAACCCTTGGGGATCTTCAGGCATTGACTGCAAAGCCTTTGCAAATGCTGCTGTTTTTGGATCACGTGCTATATTATATATGTATATGAGCAATTACAATTCCTTTCACATAATGTATATTACATACCCAAAGCTTGAATTGGATCACCACTTTGATCCAACAACCGTTTTCGTCGTTCGTTGGCTGCACGTCGTAATGCGATCAAATCATTATCTTCTGGATCGTCATAAATATCATAGTCATCCAACATCAAGCCTGCTTCACGCGCTGCACGACGCCGTCTTAAATCACCACTCATAATATCCTTGAGCAATCGTTCCACCATGTGCTTATCCGATTCGGCTAATTGTGAATTGAGTGCTGCACGTAATGTTGCTTCATCCACATGTTCATCCAATTTATCCACAAGCATGCCATCTTTTTCATACTGATCAAGGTGAGCATCATCTTCATCATCATCATCGGGACCACCAGCACCAAAGTATTCATCTTCGGATTCTTGAGCTTCAGCATCCAGATATTCACTCTTTTCCTTGCGTTGATGCTTGTTAGGAGGAGTTACTGTTTCCATCATGTTGTCCTGATGATGATCATCGACATGCTTTTCTGATGCTGTATCACTCTCTTCTTCATCGCTGAACAAGATATTGTTGCGTTTTCGTTTGCGAATAGCTTGTTCATCGTTCTGTATCTCTTCTGATGGATGGGTCGTTTCATCCTCCTTTGCATCATGATCCTCTTTTTCATCCTCTTCCATATCCTCATCTTCCACTTGTTCTTCTTCTTCTTCACCCGATAGAAATAAATCCTCAAAGACATCCTCTTCTTCATCCGGTACATTGTCATCATTGGAAGGTCGTTGCTTTCGTCCACTTTCTCTGATAAAATGCTCGTTGACTTGCATACCGATTTGTTGTGCTTGTTTCTCAAGTGCCAATTGATGCCGTACAATCTCTTCAGTCGTTTTAAAGGTACCAGTAGCACGTGCTTTTTCTTCCATGTGTCGTCGACGTTCAAGCATTTCTTTTGCCATCATATCCTGTAATCGCTTATTCAGATCTCGATGT
>PTRB01000238.1:0-28210 GCA_025094155.1 Lichtheimia hyalospora FSU 10163
ACCACTGAAAACAACCGACATTTGTGGGAGGAAATCGGTGAATACGTGGATGACCTAGATGGAAAACCTGCAGCACCTGTTTCCATGCGACGTGAAAAACGCGATACACTGCTCGGATTGCTTAAAGACCATCCTGATAGTTATTGGTGGATTGACGTGTTGTGTGCACGTAGTGATACACCGTTGGATATTATGGGGGATATTTACTCGTGTTGTCTTGAATGCATTGCCATGATCGATTGTGAGCCTAACCTGTTATCAAGACTTCATACTGTGAAGAACAAGAGAAAGGAAATCCATGACGAGTATTATATCAAGGCGTGGAAAAGCAGCAAATCAAGTTCAAAATATCTCTTACATGGCAAGCAGATTTACGAAAAATACTCTGAACTGGTCAAAGACTTGTACGCATTCCAACAAAGTGAATGGTGGAAGCGAGTATGGACCTGGCAAGAGATGGCTTTACCTTTTGGTGTAGTGCGGTTTATGGCGGAAACAGACATTGACCGACTTGAAAGCAACACAATAGCTATGGATGATCTACTGAACAGTTCCAAAAACGCAGCGGACATCCTTCTATATATGGAACATAAAAATGAATGTAGGTCGCATGCAATTATTAACGAACACTGCTAATATTTTGACCAATAGACGATCATGAGATTCACAGGCCTTTGGTCTGCTGGTTCTCGGAGATATTCTATGCTAGAGCTTTCAATGAACATGTTGCCGAGAAGACGCCTGCATATCGATTCTGCACCTTGATTAATTCATTGAATGGATCTCCTAGACGTTGCATGGATCCTGTTGATTATGTCTATGGTTTACTTGGCATCTTACAGATCAAAATCCCAAGGATGACCGACCCGAAAAAACTTTGGCAGCGTTTTTTGTTTGAGCTTGATGATTACATGGATAAGGCGGGTATTAGGAACAAGGAGATCCAGTTTCCCGACGGCTCTCATGCTAAGATTATTGGAATCAGAAGCTATGCATACAGCATCGATTTAAGGACAGTTGAATGTATGGCCGATGCATACAGCTATGTTTTGATTTTCGAAGATGTAGTATATGTAGAATATAAGTTGATTAGTCGAAAGGATATAGAAGGGTGTTGCTCTATAATGTGATCGTAGTGAGTGCTTTGCATGCATTTAATAAAGGCTGGTGTGAATGTGATCACATGCACAGGACATTAAGTCGTGTAACTTGCAATCTAGGTCAAAGTGGCGCTTTTGCAGATTAGCTATAGGCGTAATCAAGTGTGACCAGCTTTTGAAATGAAGCCAATTACTGAGTCTGCGATTTGGCAATAAGGCCACCAACAAGTATGCGAAGCGACCAAGTGATTTATACCGAGACCATGTTGTGGGTCCATCATACAACATTGCTGAGTGAAATTCTTTGGGCTTTGCTCTTTGCACCACCCTTGTTAAGCCCAAATTGACACATCCTGACAGTGACATATCCCATTATGATGGGAATATGCATATCAACAAAACATACCATAGACGATTGGAGAAAGCAATAAAATGCTGAAACGACCACAAAGATAAGCGATACATATGTCGACTTTATAGCATAGGATCCATCAATATCCACTAGGGCACGCACCAAAACTTGAATAGGCATCCAAGAAATCATAACAAAGGAAAGAAATGGGTGGGATCATAGTGATGAATGACAGCATCCTTTTATATGTCGGTGGCGTGGGAGTAATTGTGTGTACCAAGAAACTACATGATTTGATTAATTGGGTGGATTGGATGACTCTACGTGATTGTCCATGCTTGAATCTGCAAGTGGCATAAGCTCACATGCCAATATCCATCGTCTGACAATGATATCCATCTTCTGTCACGATATTTTCACCACTTGCCTATTACATGTTTTGTTTATACGCATATTCCCATCATAATGGGATATGTCACTGTCAGGGTGTGTCAACTAGGTTAGGAAGAGCAAATAGCCAAACATTTTCACTCAGCAATGCTCTATGATAATCCCTTCACGTGATTCATGGTTTGAATGCTTCAACACTTCACATAATTGCTGGTGAATCCCTCTTTTCAAATGCAGACTTTGTATTCAACTTTATTTAATGGTCAGTGGGCGTGAATGCATTTGTTTATTCAGCACTGTAGCCATGAACGTCATCTTTGGTATACATGTATAAAGCCAATAACACGGATGCTATGTTGCATTGTTACAGTACGTTTATTATAATGACTATCATAAAGGAAACAACACTATGCTGTTATGAATGTAGCTAATGTCATGATGGGATAAGGCAAGGCACGTGCACAAAGCCACAATTTGGGATCTGTTGTCATTATTCATCCACCGCCGAAAGAAAAAAAAGCTTTTGGTGAGTGATAGGTGAATCTTTCTCTTTTTCAAAAATGACTGGTGCTTCGCGTACTTACAGCAAGACCTCCAAGGTCCCTAAGCGCCCCTACGAGTCAGCTCGTTTGGACCAAGAATTGAAGCTCGTTGGCGAGTATGGTCTCAAGAACAAGCGTGAAGTCTGGCGTGTCGGATTGACCCTTTCCAAGATTCGTCGTGCTGCTCGTGATTTGCTTACTTTGGATGAGAAGGATCCCCGTCGTCTTTTCGAGGGTAATGCCTTGATTCGTCGTTTGGTTCGCATTGGTGTCTTGGACGAAAGCCGTATGAAGCTCGATTACGTCTTGGGTCTCAAGATTGAAGACTTTTTGGAGCGTCGCCTTCAAACTCAAGTCTTCAAGCTCGGTCTTGCCAAGTCGATTCACCACGCTCGTGTTCTCATCCGTCAACGTCACATTCGTGTTGGCAAGCAAGTTGTCAATGTTCCTTCCTTCATTGTTCGTTTGGTAAGTATTCAATGAGATAAAATGATGGATTCATGATCTCTTACATAAGCTATGTACCCATTCTTTTAGGATTCGCAAAAGCACATTGACTTTGCCTTGACTTCTCCTTATGGTGGTGGTCGTCCTGGTCGCGTCAAGAGAAAGCGTGCTGCCGCTGCTGCTGGTGGTGATGACGAGGAGGATGAAGAGTAAATACATGATGCATCACAATAAACCCATTGCCCATACTCGTTCAAAAAGAATTTGATTAATTCGAATAATTCCATTTGCAATGCAGAACTGGTTGAATTCATGTCGATATCAGAACAAGAATTAATGGCGAGGATGATGTGTACAATGTTCATTTATTTAGTGATTTAGATCAGTATATCGCTTACACACAACATGCAAGAATACGGATGTCTCCATTACAATGTGCTGACGCTTTGTTTCCTTGGATACGTTAGGTGATCCGCTGTTACACAAGATACTCATGGTGATGGATCCACAAGTTGTCATGACAATCATCTCCAAAGTGCATCTGCCATATGGTGTTCCAATCCAACTTGTAGCTTATGCCTTTATTCATCATTCACAACCAGGAACCTTTGCTACACATTTGTTGTCGAAATAGTATCGTTTTTATAAACCATGCTGCTGCTTCCCACTACTCATATATTATGGTATTACTGGCATTGAGCCCACTTTATAAATATTTGTCAAATACTGTTTGGAAGAGCAAGTGTTGATTGTACGATGGGTGCAATGAAATGACATGGTAGTTGGGGGATTAATCTTGCATACTGCATTTCACACTTGGTTTTGTGATCCAACTCCTTAATACATCTTTGTTCATCACACAAATTCCCCCCCCCTTGATGACTCCATACACTATCAACGTGGTCAAAAAAGAATGCTTTGACAGTTATCTGAATAACACGATACCAAAAGTCTTCAGTAATCTCGAAGAGGAAATCCGCTATTGTTGGACTACCTATATTATATTGCTACTTTAGTACAACCCTCCGCCCAACCTTTCTTTATTGCCCTGAAATGCGGTTACGCATTCTCATAATCCTTTTCTTCCTTCTCATCGTACTCGCCATTCTCGGTTTTGCTCCCATTCATTTGGGTGGAAAGATCAATGACAAGGTGCTCCATTACACTGCCTTTCTGATCCTCGGCATTTGTCTTTATTTCCTATGGGATCTCTCCTATAAACGCAATTTACTTCTCGCCTCTATCATCTTGTTCTCAGCTGCTATCCTGAGTGAATGCATCCAGGGTCTATTACCAGTGGGTATTGAATACATGTGCTCTTATGTTCGCTTGTCCTAACATGGTAGTTGATTAGTACCGCACATTTGATCAATATGATATTCTAGCCAATCTACTGGGTGGTATTACAGGATTACTATCAGCACTCTTGATCGATTACTTTTTTACATCAAGGCGTGAGCATCGTCGTCGATGGGGTGGTAAACGTGAAGCTGAATACCAACGCGCCTTGATGGATGAATCTGATCTTGAGCTCAATGAAGAAAGCGACCATGATGATCACCACCGATAATGTTCAACGAGGATCTTTTACCCTGTCTTATCCTAGTCTCTCTACAATACATATACATTCTATTTACATCATTGCTGACACCCAGACTGTACCTTTATTATCACTAAACATTAATGCACTTCTCTTTTAAAAGCTGAATATAATGCGCTCATGAGTGTGTGTGATTGATGTGTTTATGACTTATACATAAGACCATGCAAATGACTTTATAAAGTATCATGTACCCATAAAATGTAGAATGAGATTGACAATAGACATGGCAAATAACTATTAAAACAGATGACAAGCAATGGTACAAATATGTTCCTGGCATATAACAAGAGAAAAAGGATTGAATGCGGATGGGTGAGAAAGTAAGAGTGGTGTAGCACACGTGATGTGGATGGGGGAGGAAAATGTGCAGGGGAAAGGGAACGATAACAATACAAGTTTTCTAAGCAACAACCACTTTGCCTTTCTCCACGAATCCATGTTCTCCATCACCACCAATAAAAGGTGGACAGATACAGAAACGTACTGTGCCCGTTGTTTTACCCTTGACATCAACCATCGTTTCTGGATCGAAAGGTGCTTCTCCTTCCTTGGTATCAAGCGTAGTGATATCCACTTCTTGTCCACGGATAGCCACTGTCAATTTGGTTGCCTTTTCTACAATATCTGCCACCTTGTTGATATATCGCTTCTCCTCATCTGCTTTGGCATCGTGTTCACGTAAAAAGGGAGAGTACACATCAGCCAAATCCTGATAAATGGTATCAACAATCCGCTTCTTTTCTGTAGCTGCTGCTTGTTGTACATCACTGTCTTTGTTGCTTTTGGCGATAATGCATGCGAGTTGTTGTCGCAAACGTACTGCGAAATCGGATCCATTGGCTGTCAACCATTCACTCACTGAAGCATAAGCGTCGTTGATCTCCATGCCTGGATACACGGGGCATTTAAAGATTTCATACACCAAGTGTTCATGCACAAGCTTTTCTGCCAATAAATTAATATGTACTGGTTCCAGTTCAGAAGCACCCTTTGGAATCAAGGTTGGCCATTTGGAAGCAAACTTGGAAGCAGCAGTTTGCATGTCTGCTTTTTTGTTGAGTGACATAACAAGGCGTGCAATGGAGTACTTGAGTAATTTAAATGTATCTCGAATCGTTGATAAATCATCATCTGTGGCTCGCACAGAACGTGTATGCTCAAAGAATCGATGTTCAATTTGTTGATATTCTTGCTCTTCTTGTTGCAGCATACGTCGCATTTCTTCATATTGTTGTTGCAATGCATGCTTCCGATCAGCTTCTGAAATCACTTCTTTTTGCATATGAGAAATGGCTGTATTCACTTCTTCCAATTCACGTAATAGTTCTTGCACTTCGGGTGAATCATCATCAGCATGTTGTCGTACTAGTGAATAGGCATTTGCTCCTCCATCATTTTGTATCGAAGTAGGACGCACATCATCATCTATATCCCAATGAATATGATGAAGCTATGAAGGATCTAGCTTGATACTTACTGTAAGATGGTTCACCATAGTATGAAGTAGCTTGTGAGACGGGTCGATCCAGGGCATCATTATAATATTCAGGTCCACCACCAAACGAGGCACGATCCCAACCACGTTGACTACTTGCTGATGAGATGGAACGCAACTCATTGTCACGATGCTTGTCGTTATCCTTTCCAGTTTTCTTAAAAAAGCGACCCACTTTGCTTGCAGTACTTTTCATAGTCTTTGCTCTTTGTACATGCTTTACAGGTGGCTGCTGTTGTGGGTGATGGTCATGAATGCCTTCATGGGGAGGTGGATGCGGTGGCATGGGTGCTGGAAATGGAGACTGGTTTTCGGTCATTGACAGAGATGTTTTAAATAAACTTGAACCGAGAAAAGAGGACAAGGTGGCAAATAGTAAGAAAAGGGAGGGAACTGGAAACCAGGGCCTAGTGGGCTAGTGTCTTTGGTAGCTAAATGCTAATCTCTCTCGGTGTTTGCTATTTTTAGCTGTGGCAGCCAATCCATTATCTTTGTATCACAGATTTCAATATGCGTGGTACATTGACCCGCTCGAGAGAATGCAGCTATCATCTTGACGCATGAATCACTCGCACACATTGTTCTTGTATCTCATATTTCATATCAACTCTATTATTAAAGAATGATAATCATAAAAAGCATGGCTTTCATTCAATGTTGATGGAATCCACGTTTCCCATGGCAACAACCGTTGCTCTTTCCGATTTATAAGCCTGCCATTGCACGTGCACAGGCCATACATTGTATACCGAACCTTACTCGGTGATCGCCAGCATCTAAGTGCTATAGACTAAACAAATTCCCGTCATACCATTGTGCCACCGATGAGCGCTTATTCTTACGAGTTTCATTAATGGCAACAGTCTGTTGTTCAGCAAGAAGAATAAACATTCGGATATTCCATGGTTGAATCCCAAATGAAATGAATGCTTTAGCAATGACAGCTATCCTGGTTTACAAGGAAAAAGATACTCCCTTCTATGATACAACACCGCCCACAAACAAATAGAATCCAAGTTTGTTCTCGTTCATTCGTTCACACAACGTACACGTATCCATGTCAATTTTTGACAGCCACTCCTTTTCATAATCAGGAGTTTCTTTATAGCACAATGATCCCAATGGATTGAAATACAATGGATAAAGGTGTAAACTGATGTGTATCCATAGGCTGCAATAAACTTGAATCGCCTACTGTTTTGAGCCCCTTTTCTCCAATATCGTTACTACCCAGCGGCACATCTATCACCAAGTGCATGCTTGGGAGCAAGTACTTTCTCTCTCTCTCTCTTTCCCCCTAACTCCTCGAATTTGGTTGTTGCCCTTCAGCTCCTTTTTTTTTTTGCTCAAAACTTTGGCATATAAAGGTATCTGCTCTCCCTCTTGATCAAGCGATACATTTCTTTTCTCTCTCTCTTGAGCTCTTCTTTTCTTTTACAAACCATCATCATGAAGACTACTACTACTCACGTATTGCTATCTTTCTTAATCCTGAGTTTGGTGGGAAACCATGCGTTAGCCCAGTTGTCAGCTCCCATGAGAAATTATAATGTCACAAGCCCAGTGTCCAATGGTCCTTATGTCGTGGATCGTATCCTACCATGCACCTATCGGTTGATGAGTGATGTGGACAGTTCATGTATGGATCCCTACAAGTTTGCATTATCCATGTACGAATTGATTTATCTCACACGCGCCTTTTTGATTATCATGTTTGATAGCACTTCGTCTCCAGATTATTCTTAAACCAGTGGCTACTACTACTAGTACTAATACTACTCCAAGTGCATCGGGTAATCAGCACGCTGCTGCTGCAGCAAGTCCTGCCCCTGCTTCGGCTGCTGCATCACCTACTAGTAGTGGATCATCTACCAGTAGTAGTAGTAGTAGTGGTAGTGGCAAGAATGCTACACAACCGGAGCCTATTATGATTACGGATAATGCCGATGTGTCAAAAACGGAAGCATCTGCCAAGCATGATGGCAACATGACATATTATGAACATTCCTTCAACTTTAAAATCCCATCGACTGTGGCTCCAGGACGTTATAATGTCGTGTTCTTTGATGCATCTACCAATACTGAACTCCCCATTCCTATTGAAATCCGGTCAGCTGCACCCGCTCAGTCTCCCAATGGTAGTTCAGGGGGCAAGACATTGGGCGGTTCCTCGAACGGTAGTTCAAATGATGGTCATTCTCAGAGTATCTTTGCTTCTACTGCAGCAGCAGCAGCCATGTCACCCTCTTTTTACACTCTTTCACGTGTTTTTATTATGTTGTCCATTGTAATGTTTGCATTTACTATTTGAACAAAGAGAATAGATATCTTATAATCACTTTGATATTCGTGTGCTGTACAATGTGTAATTTCCATTTTTATACTGTTGTCGTTGTCGTCGTTTCTTTCCTTCTCCTACTCCTTCTCCTCCTCCTCCTTTAACTCCCTCATGGACCAAGACGAATTCAGCAATGTTGCATGGGATATGCAAGACAATGACAAACATGATACAATCGATCCTTTATCAGATATCACGGATAGTCTAAGTCAACCTACACTACCACCTTCAATAGAGGTACGCATGCAGCTCCCTTATTCTCTTGGCATTCCCCATTCTGAAACGTTCCTTGTTAGCACGAGCCTTCCAATGGTGATCCAGTATCTTCTTTAACGTCCATTGATGTGCAGCAATCCAGTGATCCTTTAGTGCCTAGTGCTAATATGGAGAAAAGTGGCTCCTGGTTGCAGGACGACAATAAACTTACCTTGCATGATAATGCTGAATCTTCCTCGTCGCCGTTCGCCACTCGGAGCCAAGATCAACCCCAGCAGCATACGATCCAGGTATCCGATCCACGTAAAGAAAACGATTACATTTCCTATCGTATCATATCCCCAGTAAGTATGAATCTTCGTTTATATCAACATGTGGCGTACTGATATATCATGTGATGAATCCATAGAAATCCTCTGTGCGACGTCGATTCCAAGACTTTGTATGGCTTTATAATGTACTCTATACACACTTTCCAGCATGCTTTGTACCACCTCTTCCAGACAAACATCGGATGGGTAAGTGATATAATATTCATGTGTTGTATGAACGTTCAATGATTCAAGAATCCATATAGAGTATGTCAAGGGTGACCGATTTAGTAGCGATTTCATTGAACGTCGACGTGTCAGGTAAATGTTTATTTCTCAATACTTTCGCATAAACTGATCAATCACATCATGTAGTCTCCAGCGATATCTCCAACGCATTGCACGCCATCCCATATTACAGAAATCCGAATTCTTTATCATGTTCCTTGAATCACCCAAGTTTGTAAGTATTCTGGATAAAGAGATGATTCCATGGAAGCTAATGATTCCACCAGAATGATGCTTCAGCACGTGCACTTCGTGAAAGTCAAGAAACCATGATGGATACAATCAGTGACTCTCTTGTGAATGCTTTCGTAAAGATCAGAAAGAAGGATGAGCGTTTCGTCGAGATGAAAGACCGCGTGGATCGTCTTCAAGAGAATATGAGCCTTTTGGAAAAGACATTATTACGTACCAACAAACGCACAGAAGGTGAGTTATCTACGGATTTACATGTGCTCTTGCTTATATTTCCAATAGATATGGCACACGATTACAAAGAACTTGCAAGTAGCATGGCTGGATTGGCTGAACATGAGAACCGGATAGGATTACCACTCGGCAAATTTGCCACAGGACTATTAAGCTATTCACAACACATGAAGGATATGGCAACACATGATGGCATGTGGTTAAGCGAAGTGCATGATTTTATGGCATATTACAATGTTGTCAAGGTAATGTGTGGTATCAGTGGAAAGAGAAAATGAGAATAACTAATGAATGGGGGAATATCTACTCTAGAGCGTGCTCAAACTACGAGATCAAAAGCAGTTGGATTTCGAAGAACTTTCGGATTATCTCCAGGCAACTATCACGGAACGAGAGAAAACACTGCATCCACGACCAGGCGAAGGTGGAAGCTACAACCTGACAGGCTATTTCACTGGAAAGTTAAATGAAGTACGGGGTGCTGATGCTGACAAGATCCGAAGAGAAAAGGTGCTTCGATTGGATGATCAAATTCGAGAGGTAGCGTTGTAGCAACCAAGATTCTATAAGATATTAATATCACACATGATAGCTTCAAGATGCAGTTGAACAAACACATCAAGTATCCACAGGGTTCTCAGAACAAGTGAAGCGTGAAGATGGATATTTGGCACGAACCAAGTCATGTGAAATGCGTGAAGCGCTGAGTGATTACACCAATGCCAAGGTGGATTTCTACCAGCAGGTAAATGCATAGATTCATTCTTATCTCTCTCGTCACGCTCATTCGTATCGATAGAGTGCAACGATATGGCGTGATATTGTGAATAGTTTAGAGCAATTGGAAGGATAGCTTGCCATTCATCATAGTATGTTTATATGTAACAAAAAGATTCTAGTTTTTATTCGGCACGCTTGTAAACCCATTGACCCTTAGGAACAGGGGCCTCGAGAGGTTCCCAAGGCTTCCATTCTTCCATCTTGCCAATGAGCTTGAGTTCTTCTTCAGCTTGGATAATAAGTTCCTCGATCTGACCATTGTCGATAGTCTTTTCAATCTCGGACACGTCTTCATTGGCTTCAACGATCGAAAGACGGTGTTGGGTCAATGATTCAGTTGCTTGGCGATAGACAGCAGTTGTTGGGAGACGCGACAAGGCGGTGAGCGTCTTGTTGTATGTTTGAATGAGGTGTGGGCGTGGGTTGGGATGAACGGGAATGCCGGTAAGACCAGTGGAGGCCTAATGTCAAATCGTTAACGCGTCTAATGTCATTCATGTCCATGATGGCTTGTTCCTACCTTCTTGGCCGCCTGTAGCAATGGACGGGTGAAGAACATTAGTAAAGTCTTAAAGGTGTTGTTTGTGGAGACCCGGCTTTGTTGCCCGCTTGTGCCCAGTATAGCCGCAGTCACGAGTAACTCCTTGTTGCGCTAGATTCCTCTGATTTCTGTTTTGAATAATTAGTGTAGACAATATTGATCCCTTAGTCTCTATCTTAATAAACCTTCTCTTGTATATCATGTTCATGACACACATCGTTAATTTTTATCTATGAAAGATTCACATCCATGTCACTCTAACAAGGAATTATTTTTAATGTGTCAGGAGGAGATGGTTTCTAGTTGGTGTTTGCACAACAGAATTCTATATCAACAATTTCCTTGGGAGCAGTGGCTGTAAGCACATAGGGCTCTTGTTCGCCAACGACACAATTATCTTCGATACGGATGGCAGTGCCTTGATATTCACGGGGAAATCTGTCATCATAAGGAACATAAATGCCTGGTTCAATGGTGATCACCATATTCTTCTTTAATCTACGTGATCGATCAAGATCATGGCAGTCGTGCACGTCAAGTCCAAGATAATGTCCAACATGATGAGGATAGAGAATACGCTCAAGATCCTACATGATCGTATTAATATCATTGTTGCTCTAGAATTGTGAATAAATTTACCCATCGATTCGTTTGGAAACCAATTTTGGCGAGTTCCTCCTTCATTAATCGTGCAGAAACAGCATGGATACCGTGTAGTGAAATCTTGGCTTCTTCGGTACAGAGCTACATTATGATTTAGTACTTGCGATTGGGTTATACTAAAGATAGAAAACACTTACCTTGATGCATGCTTTATTGACATTCAAGACGGCTTGATACAATTGACGCTGGGGTTCAGTGAACTTGCCATTGACAGGCCAAGTACGTGTAATGTCGCTTGCATAACCATGATATTCCCCACCACAATCCACCAACACAAGATCACCATCTCTATCAAAGCAACACATCAGGATAAAGGAAAACGCATATATGTGATGGAATCATGCACGCACCTGAGTTTCATATCATTGCGTACATAATGCATTGACAATCCATTGGGGCCGCCAGCGACCACTGGAACATAGGCAAGCATACTTGATCCACGCATGCGACATTCATAATCCAGTTTTGCCCACAATTGTGATTCTGAATACCCAGGTTGTGTCCATTTCATAGCCTGTATAAATAAATGACCATGTTAATACCTTCGTCCTGCAACAAGATACACCAACCACTTACTTCAATAAAAGCCTTTGCACTAATATAACCCGATTGTTTCATGAGTTCAATTTCATTGTTGCTTTTGATGATACGCATTTCTTGAACAAGAACTGAAAGTGGCTTCACCGCTCGTTGGTTTTTGGCTACGTATAAACCATCATGTCAGAAACACCATTCATAGTCCACTCCTCCTCCTTGTCCTATCATTTCCATGTGTAGGAACCTGATCATACTCAAGCCTTACACACCCTTTATGAAATTGAACCACGAGCAAGACCTACCAAAGTCCACGAGACGAGTAGCATCCGAAGCAGCCAAGATGGATGACACAGGGGGTTTATCCATAAAGACATGTTTAGCTTGTAGTGCATCCTTTAGGAACATGGGGAAACGTGCATTGTCATATGCCTATCACAACAATGATAAGAGTGATGTCCAAGCAAATAAAGATCACAAGTATACCTCATCAGCAGCGAAGAGTTCTTTAGCACCATCCACACCAGTACGAGGACCATCCCATAATTCATCAGCAGGGCTTTTAGGTGGGACAAACATGGTTTGCTTGTATCCTCTAGATGAATCGTTCTTTTCTTCCAACCCATTGTCAGCTATCATGTGTTTGTAATAATTGTCTTTTTCAACACTGTACCCAAAATCATGGCCGAGTCAGGTTCATTGAAACCACTGAGATAGGAGAAATCCGTGTTTTGGTGGAAAGGATAAAAGACATTGTTGGACATGTAGCGTGTGCCATAACCAGCACTAATGACAGCACTTCCTTCAGGTAATACTTTCATGAGATTGGCTCTTCGTTGTTCATATTCGGCTGCAGGAAGACCAGGTGTCACTGTATCGGAAAATTGTGTATGCATTTAGCCGTATTTTCCTGATAAGCCCATTGTATCTCTCTACCTTGGTCTTGTTTCATAAGATATGGATGACTATATACAGTGGGTTGTCCAAACGAACGCTTGTGTGTTTCTGGTACAAGATCAGATACGGTGGTCCCAGAAAAGGGTGCTTTGCGTTGAATGAGACGAGTGGTACGCGTGGTGGCTGCAAGACGTGTACCAAGCAATGAAACTACATGACATGACAGATAGCATGTATGAGAACAAAGAGAGCGAGAAGCAACTCGTAGAGTCGTCATTGGAATGAATCACTTGCCACCAACAGAGGATCGTGCCTGACAGTACATGAGGAAAGTGTCAAATGGGGGTTGGTTGAAGATAAGCAACGAGTGGGTGGTCACAATGATTTATATGTCAGGCGGCTGTTGCCCATCATCCCACGTACACGTACACACGCACACACACACATACACCCATCACCAACAGTGCGCGCTTACTCGGAGCATTTCGGATTAGTGAATTGAATAAGCATTGGGTACCATGGTTACTATAGTCTCTAAGCAACGTGTTGTCATCCATACACCCCATCTCTCGTATTAAACACCATTCACTTTTCATTCATATTTCCCCCTCCCACCATAACAATAATAAACACAATAATCTCATTGATATCCTGAACAAGGAAATACTGTTCTTGTGTGATTGATATGCATTCGAACTATCTATGTTGCGGAAGGGGAAAAAGAATTGTCATGTAAACACACAAGTAACTTATTGAGCATCAGCACGGGAAGCAATGTAGTCAATAGCTTGGTTGACGGATTTGATTTCATCAGCTTCCTTGTCAGGGATCTCGACACCAAATTCTTCTTCGATAGCCATCACGACTTCAACAGCATCCAAGCTATCCAAACCGAGATCGTTGATAAAGTTGGAAGCATTGGTAACCTACCATCATGTAAGTTCACCATTTATCCAATCCTTTCTATCGTATCATTTACCTTGGAAGCATCGACCTTATCGAAACCCTTGACAATATCAACAACGCGCGATTCGACATTCTCACGGGGAACACCACCAGTAGTATAAAGGCGAGTAAGGACAGCAGGAGTAGCGCGGAAAGCAGCTTGACGGCTTACAGTAGAAACAGAAGCAGCGCGCGATGCGGCATTAAGCAAAACAGCAGGACGGAAGAACATTGGGAATGAACAAAGATTCGAAAAGCGGAAAGAAACGAAACCACACAACGCTGTACCCCATCATCAAGACTTGCCTGTGTGACTCCTCTCATCCCCGCCAACGCCCGCCATCATCTATCACTAGATCACATTTGCCCAAATGATACATTGTAGAACTATACATCACATCATTACAATAATCAATACTTTTCAAGCTTCTGTGACATCTGCTTGGACTCTTTACAAGTAAAGATGGAGATGGAAATATGGATCTTTTGGTTCTCAAATTCAACTTGGTGTGCGTAATACAACTCGCATCTATAAGTGTCTTTAATGGTGATGATGAAACTACTTCTCAATAGAATGGCACATTGCATTCATTATCTTGTGAGCTCATCCCACTACATAACCAATGAACAGTATTATATTTTGCTTATGAAAGAATCCAATGTCACATCTCCAAAAATAGAGTTGATTGTGATCCTTATGCTTCTTCCAAAGACACCATTCTTGCATCATCAAGCTTGTAATTAAGCAGCGAATGTATTATTCTTCTAACGTGTTCCAAATCAATAACAATAAACAACGTGGTCTTAAGGGATTCCAGATGATGATGTGGGCACATTGACAATGTAATATGGCAAAGCAGGCTAATAATAAACATCCCCATTAGTGTCATTCTATCGTACACAATGAAATGATCACTTGCCTGTATCTTTTGATTCTTTTCACATTGCACCAACCAATCAGGTTTAACAGCCGGTATAGAATTCGTGAGTGCCTTATCATACTTGGGACCTTGTGGCAGTTCTGCAATGAGATGGGTCGTGTCACTGGTAATATCGTCTTGCCATGTGGCTCCCACTTTTTCAAGTAATTGCTTCATTTCTGATACGACGGGTTCTTGTTCCTTGAATTCACCAAAGACGACCACAATGCCAGATAAATCCTCCATTTTATGAGTACGCACAGAGACGCGATTGGATTCGTATTTGCCTGCCGTGGTCTTCATCACCAAATGAAACTCGTATTCATGATCCACATCCAATCCTGATAGCTTCATAAAGTGTGTATCTGTAGGCACGTGCTACATGATAGAGATGGCGTTGGCAATCACTTTCTACCTCGTTTCTTTTGCCTTACATGAGCCAATTTGGTATCATTCTTGTATATTTCAAGTGCACGTAGTTCAGCCGTGTGCAACTCGAGTGGATCCCACTCAAGTGTCAATGATGTCTGTGTAATGTTGCGCACGCGTAAAACGGGATTCTTGGGTTCAACTTGGCCATATTGCTTCAGGATCATATCTTGCAAGTCCCAAAACTCTTGCATCTTTTTCTCTTCTTCATCAGAGTTGCGATTCACAGTAATGTTGACAATGCTTCCCGATGTGACACCATTAGGCAATAATAAAGAGGGGAACTCAATGAGATGATGATCGTCGGTCAAGAGAATGGCCTGGCAAGTGGAGCACGTACTTTAGTCAACCTTGACTGGAGCAACGCGTTTTCTAGTGTCCTACCATACCAGCATCAAGCCGGCCTACTGTAAACTGAACAGAGGTCATATTCGAATGATATAAAGCTGTAAACAACCTGTTCCATCTTGCATATATAATTCCAAGCTGACCTAGACATTTTGGCGGAATCTCAACACACACATTTGGATTGCATTGGTATTCGCGTTGCTATGGAAATGGTGTCTCTTGGTTACTCTTGCTCTTGTTCGCCAAATCTGGAGGTACAATGAATCATTTCATTTATAAAGAACATTGGTTGACTGGTGATTATACGATATACTACATTCCTATGACAAGTCTGGTTCTCTCCCAACCCATTATTCCTCCCAAGGACGTCAACAATGCCTCTAATGTTTTAGCTGCTGATGTACTATGTATCACATTTGCTCTTGGCACTGGTTATTTGTACAGGTAATCATAGGTGATAATTTATGCCTTTCTCTCATCCCAAACCATAGGCAGAAAAAGACGTGTAAGCGACACGACAATGTTATCAATAATTCATCCAACAACACCATCTGCCCAAAAGGTGATTGACATGAAACAGCACAATGATCATGATCTTAATAACACATGGGTTCTTTATTCATCAATAGAATCAACAATTGATAACGTGGTCAAATTATGCCAAGCAAGACCAATTTCTGTGTCTAAACCACCATTATATCAGTTTCGTGCACTCTATCTCGGTCCCCATGGCATATCTCAAGCATTCCGTAGACCCTACAGTAACATCATTCATCGATCTTATAATCGTCATTACCAATAGAATTTATTATGATAAAGATGATGTATAATATGAACATGAAGAAACGAATGGTTTAATTGGGTGGTGATTGAGCTAAATCCAATATGCTGGTACAAGGAGCTTGCGGGGTGCATATCAGACACGACCACGTTAGTCGCTCTCGCGCTTTCTTTCTGCTCCCTTTTAGCAAATCTCGCTTCCATGGCATCCAATCAACCCGTCCATTCGGTTCTCTTTGACAATTCAGCACCTCAGGGCGGTGGTGGTGGCGGTTACTATGATTCACCTGGAAACGCTGGTGGAGACGGTCTCCAATTCTACAATTCTTCTTATGGGGATCAGTATGCTTCATCATCCTATTATGCTCAACCACCTCCTGCTGCATCGGGTGACATGCGTGGTCCTGGTTTCGATTATCAAGCAGGTTCTTTCTGGAGTGCATTTGGTACAGGTGGATTTGCAGATGAGCCACCTCTTTTGGAAGAGCTTGGTATCAACTTTGATCATATCAAGACAAAGGTAAGGTGGAATGGTTGGATCCATAAAGCGCGTGTGGATCAAAGAGAAGCATGGTATATTCATGGACCTGTTTTAGAGCTTGACAGTATTGAATCCCATTCGAGCAGTACCCGATACAATCATGGATGATGCGGATATGGCAGGTCCACTATTATTTGTATTTCTATTTGGTATCTTTTTGATGCTTTCAGGCAAGGTCCATTTCGGTTACATTTATGGTGTTGGTTTACTTGGTGTGGTCTCCATCTTTGTGATCCTGAATATGATGAGTGAAACTGGTATCGATTGGTCAAGGACAGCAAGTGTTCTCGGTTACTGTTTGCTTCCAATGGTCATGTTGAGTGGATTCAGTGTCGTGCTTCCATTGGGTGGATTTGTCGGTTTGCTGCTTACGGCTGTTAGTATTCTATGGTGCACTTATTCAAGCTCTGGCATGTTCACCAGCGTTTTGCATATGAGTGAACAGCGTTTCCTTGTCGCATACCCTGTCGGTTTATTTTACGCTTGCTTTGCATTGATGACCGTTTATTAGAAAGGATTCAACACCTTCTTCCCCTCCTCCTTCAATCTGTATATAGAATAAGCTAATGGGATACATGTAATAAAAAGGATGTTGTCACGATCCATTATACTCTAACCAACCCTTTCCTCTATTATATCTCTTTGATTGCTTACATTGTCAAACCCAAAACTTTAGTGCGTATCATGGTGGATTATCTTTCTTGCAACCTGTGGAGCGATAATGATATTTGTGTTCATTCATAGTTTCTCATTGTTTCCTATACTCTCCCTATCATGCTCATTGTTGTATTTGATTCTTGTAATGGAATAAAGACATCAATATGCACACATCCCTTTAAATCACAATGATCCATATCCAACAACATAGTATTATGCCTTCCAATACTCTTGAACACTTGTGCAAATACAATACTTTGATAAATCTGCAATCTTATCACGTGATTTTATTTCCTTCATCATGTCAACGTTGTAGCATTACTTGTAAATACTTTTCAAAATGGCAAACACAATGAAAAAGAAGGAAAAGGTGTGTCCTTTATCGGCAACCACCTGCTGGATTATCAAACGAATAATAATTTCTCAATTATATAATCGCATCCAATAATATGACACCATGACATTGTGATTTTCTCAAAGCGCATCAGTGCTCTTGGGTGATGTTGCCATGGCAGATTAGTGTGTCCAAGATTTCGACTTGCAATAATGGTCCGCGCTGAGCTTGAAATGCATGTGTGAACCGAGGACATTTAGTTTATGCATAGCGCCCATGGTTACTTACTCCTGGTGTTTTTTTCTTCCTGAAACAGCCCACGACAAAATTGATTTGCTCGCATGCATCCTCTATTTGTGTCTCGTGCTGTTTGCTTTACAATGCATGGCAACTAGCCTTCCCTTTTCGACAATGGACCGACCAAGGGTTCAACATAATACCACGTACAGTTACACTGCTTTTCGCTTTATTGCCAAAGACAAGAAAAACCGAAAAGGAGTCAACGCATCATCAGGAACAAGAAACTTATAAAAGGCACCAAATTGGATCATCACGAAGCATATCAGCATCCTTTTTTCTCAATGATGCAAAAAAGAGACCACTTTGTACTGGTCGCCATTCTGCTTGCTCTTTTAGCTGTCATGGCTCAAGCGAAATATGATCCGAATGCTGATACGTTGGTGTGTGTTAAACATCAGAATTGTCGCAACATCAAATGCTGGGAGCCCTCCAAGTATCAAAAAATCGGTATGAATGACTTGTATACGTCAATCGATGATGATGATTAATGATGATGTAATTTCAGATGGTGCCGGTCGTTGCTGCTATACACAGGAGGATTACAATGGCCAATGCAATCACAAGGATAAATGAATTGGATCTTCGATAGCTCGTAGTATGCTATTTTGGAAGCACTTTGCCTCGTCTTGAGAATAAACCACCATTTGCATGCCACTGCACAGGATGCATTATCACCACCATGATGCTTGACTTGTTTTAAAGACCGTGATACCAAAGATAGAGTTCTCACTTTCCGACATCCATCACAGACGCCATAAGTGTACTGTATTCTTGATATTATACAGTGGATCCAAGAGTATTACTATATGCATGCATGTATTCTTGTTTCCAACATTCTTGGTTTCAAGTCACACCTGGACGATGGGGAGTAAAAAGCCTTGTTTATAAATGCGTTTCCAAGATAATGGAGATTCATTGGATAGTAGTAACAAGAAAACCTGTGTTGGATACGTTATAGCTAAGAGCTCTGCTACTATGTCGTAGTGAAGGGAGTTGGAAGGAGAAAAAAAAGTCAAGGGACAAGGGCTGCATTGGTGTGCCGAGCAACGCGCATGTGTCAATGTTCTATGCATGATATTTCACCTTCCGCAGCATCAAGCATATAACGGATGGCTCCCATCAGGCTCCTTTCTTTTTTGTATCAATTTTTTTTCCTTCCTTTATTTTTCACCCCAACATGCGCGAGATTATCCACGTACAAGCAGGTGAGACTTGCTTGCTGGCTATCATGTACAAGCGTTAACATATGCACTATGACTTTTGATATGCAGGTCAATGTGGTAACCAGGTGCGTTTGCCTTGATACCTTTGTATTATAAACATGAGCTCATGAAGCATGGCAATCATAGATTGGTCAAAAGTTTTGGGAAAATATCAGCCAAGAACATGGCATTGATGAATCGGGAAACTATGCTGGTGATAATGATCTTCAACTGGAACGCATCAATGTGTATTACAACGAAGGTTCAACTGGCAAATATGTACCTCGCGCAGTGCTTGTTGATCTTGAACCAGCAACTATGGATGCCATTCGATCAAGCACTTATGGCAAGTTGTTCCGACCTGACAACTTTGTGAATGCACAATCAGGTGCAGGAAACTCTTGGGCCAAAGGCTACTATACCGAAGGTGCTGAATTGGTGGAATCTGTATTGGACATTATCCGCAAGGAGGCAGAACACACCGATTGCCTTCAAGGTTTCCAACTTGCACACTCGTTAGGTGGTGGCACCGGTTCTGGTATGGGTTCGCTATTGCTTTCCAAGATTCGTGAAGAATACCCCGATCGCATGTTGTGCACCTACTCGGTGGTACCATCCCCCAAAGTCTCTGATACAGTTGTTGAGCCATACAATGCTGTTTTAACAGTGCATCAACTTGTGGAAAATTGTGATGCCACCTTCTGCATTGATAACGAAGCACTTTATGATATTTGTTTCCGAACACTCAAGCTTACCAACCCAGGTTATGGTGATCTTAATCAGCTTGTTTCAGCTGTCATGTCAGGTGTTTCTACCAGTTTACGTTTCCCTGGTCAACTCAATTCGGATTTACGAAAGCTGTTTGTGAATATGGGTGCGTAACAAGGGGAAAAAATGGAAACGGGGTTGCAAGGGGATGCTTGTTGGCAGCCAGCAAGTGGTGACAATGTGTGTGTGTAAATAGCAACTAACATGCGGGCGTGGTTACATGTACGCACATGTGTGTATTCTAGTTCCCTTTCCTCGTTTGCACTTTTTCATGGTGGGCTTTGCGCCACTTACAGCCTTTGCATCCCAGCAATATCGCAACATCAGTGTCCCTGAACTTACTGCTCAAATGTTTGATGCACGTAACATGATGGCTGCTTCTGATCCACGCCATGGTCGTTATCTCACTGTAGCTACTATTTTCAGAGGGCGTCTTTCTACCAAGGAAGTTGAAAACCAAATGTTGGCTGTACAGCAAAAGAACTCGTCCTACTTTGTTGAATGGATTCCAAGTAGCGTAAAGACATCCCTGTGTGACATTCCACCCATTGGGCTCAAAATGTCGGGCACTTTTATCGGCAACAGCACTGCTATTCAAGAATTGTTCAAGCGTGTCAATGAACAATTCACTGCCATGTTTAGACGCAAAGCTTTCATGCATTGGTATACAGGTGAAGGCATGGACGAAATGGAATTCACTGAAGCTGAATCGAACATGAATGATCTTGTGTCCGAGTAAGTACACATATGCATGTGGGGGAAAAGGGGGAGAGGAAAGATATCTGGAACACACAAGTTCTGTATTTGCATAGCCTGTTGACTATCTATGAATCACCATGTTAACCAGTATACATTCTTTCCCACAGATACCAACAATACCAGGAAGCAACAATTGAAGAAGAAGGCATGGAGGAAGATGAGGATTACCTTGAGGAAGATGAAGAGTTGCCATTGGAAGATTAAACACTTCTAGTACTATTAATAAAGTTGGGATACGATATCAACTTGTTCAAAGACTTGCACATTCATGCATACCACTCGATTGCTTTATTGAGAATATATCATACTACTACAACAGAGATGGTTTGAAAGTGTCATGCACATTTCTGAAGCAAGTGCCACTTTAGTAAATCAGTTTTCTGCATACATCAGCAGCACACGGAGTAAGTTACCCGAGTCATCCGTATTGACATCATGTGCAACCTCGTTGTTGCTACTGGCGCCCGCATATGTGGATAGGCTATAAAGCAAGCAGTAATATAAAGCGTATAGTGCATGCGTATCGTTCTACGTCAAAGTCCAATGTGGTACAAAGTCATCGATTCAGCTACTATCCAAACATATTAATCATGGGAAAAAGGATCAAGCGAACGCGTGCAAGAGGAAATGAATGTGATCAAATTGACGTGCAGTAAATATCCTTTATAGGCCTTACACGACGACAACGCGGTGACTGCTGCTGCTGTCAATCCAGTGGGCACATGATCATTATTGCATTCATCGGGCACATCATTGTTAAAGGGCATTTTTAAATGATAATCGTAAAGTGATTTAATCTCAATATTATAATGATTTATGAAGATGATGGGGTTATTAGTATAACAAAGATTACTGGAAAGTGTTGGTCGTTCATGGTGGTGGTGGTTCTGTTATTGAATTTTCATATTGTCAAGTACACATGTACCACATTGCTGCATTATTGATCTTACCGCGTGTGCTATCTCCCGAGCTGGCAATCCACATCCATTGATGAAGCAAATGAATAAATGATACTGAAGTGTTGCTGCTGATGCACTATTACATTAATAGCACTACTAAACAATGAGCGATTGTTCGGTTGTTTCATATGCACATCTATGAATCGAATGTATGATGATCAATGTTTCTTTTACACATTGTATCCAATCTATTACAACATAACGATTTTGAACTTTGAATAAGATAATTCGGCATGATGAGAGATGGCTGATGAATGTTACACAAGCCAAGGTTTGTACGAAGTAAGAAAAAGATACACGAAACAATACAAAGTTTGTCATAAGATATTGTTGTATGTCGAGTACGATAACGATAATGACACACTGATTTGGATGATGATGGAGTTTAAAGTGGGAGCCATTATCATGGATTATGCATAAACAGGAGAATAACGAGCCAAAACATCTATTCGAATGGGCCCGTGATCAGGTGTGTCACGAGTTACACCATTGTGTGTTTCTCATGCTCTCTTTATCGCTCTCTCTCTCTTTTTTTTACGCGCTCACTGCTTTACTACGTCATTGCCTTTTTTTCCTCTTTCTCTTTTTCTTTGTCGTTTTCTTTTAGTGCTTGCCAATTGACTTTTAACAATGTACAATGTCCAGCTGCAGCACCCTTCTTTTAGTCCTCAACAACAACAGCAACAACAGCATCCGACACATGGGTCACAACCAAACCAACAATCCCAATCGCAGGTACAACATGGTCAACAAGCCGATGTAAATGCCGTTGCAGCAGCAGTAGCTATGGGAAGTGAGCAGAAAGCGTTTCCGTCGCCGCTAACAACATCGTCCCTTGATTCACCTCCTCACCCGCATCAAAAAATGCACCTGCAACAACAACAATTGCCTATGAACACCAATGCTCCAGCTTCACCTAAACCATATCCATCTTCAGCTTCTCGATCATACACACTACAACAACAAAGTCAACCACCTTATAATACACCTACACCGAGTTTTACTCAACCAGTATCTATGCCTGGATCATCATCATCACAAGAGCGAAAAGACATGTATTATGCATCTCAAGATCATAAGCAATGGTCAGCACCACCACCACCAACATCATCATCTTCAACACCATCTCAAGTAGCACCCCATCCTTCATCCGATTATGGTGGTAACAAACAATCTGATCCATCCATGGTATCACCTACAAGTACGAGTAGCTTTGATGATGAAATGCAACAACGAAAGTAAGTGTGTGTGTATATATTCGGGATGATTGGGAAATGGACTAAGCCGAATCAACCCTATAGTATGCAGCAATTGTTTGAAAAGAAACGACGACGACGTGAATCGCATAATGCTGTCGAACGACGAAGACGAGATAATATCAATGATCGCATCAATGAATTGGCAACTTTACTTCCTGATCGAGATGCCAATAAATCCAACAAAGGTACCATCTTGAAAAAATCAGTGGACCATATTCGATTGTTGCACGATAAGCTTGGCGAATATCAACAGCGTATTCAAGAACTTGAATCCATGTTGACTGTATATCGTGTACGAAGTGATGGTAATGAAGGAGGAAACACTTCAAACCTCGGCCAACAAGTCATGATACCACAGCCACCTACTGGACATCCATTGGATTTAGGTGATATGCCTCCACATCTTGGTACACCACACGATCCATTTAGGCGTGACGGATGATAGACTCCTTTCTACCTCCCCAACAATATCAATGTGCTTATTTCTCTTTGCTTACTTTATATGGCCCCCATTTTTGTCTGTTCATACCATTTCTCACTTTTATACATTACGTGTTTGTATCTCTAGCTACATTCACTCGCACATGTTCTCTCGTTCATTGTGTATTTGTTTACATGCTTGATTGGTGTACCATGTGTGTATTGGAGTTTGCATTCGGTTTCTGACCAACGTACTAGCCTTTTATATTACTTTTGCTATAGAACGCTGGGTCCAACAATTGGGAAACAAGATACGTTTGTCATGTCCTTTGGGTCCTCATTCAATTCTCGTTCATCCAGTGCATATCTCGAGCAGTCAATATACATTAGTTGATTATATATTACATAAGTGAAACAGTGAATACAATCTATCCTCTCAATGTTGAATGCAATATATGGTATTGTGATCTATCAAACATTTGCAGTAATGAGAACAATGATGAAGGATAATCGCAAAGATCACTCAGTACATGTCCATGTCCACAGGGTTGAGCAACCACTGTGATTCAAGCAAAGTTGATTTAACGGTGTACAGTAGTAATCAATCATGGAGAAAAGAGAAATCTGGAATAGGATGCGTGATAACTTCTTTCTTATGTGCACGGGCGTGTGAATTTCTGTAATCACAAACAGGCAAAAGTGATACATTATCGCTGGACATGGTGCATGAGCGTATAGAATGATGGGATGAAGCCTGGTACTTTATGGTCATGCCTCTATGCAACGAAGATGACACTCGCATATCCTGTAATGTGTATCGCTCTTACTCTACCACTTTATACCCAGACAGTGCACCATCTCACGCACTCCTTGATATGATGGGGCGCAGCTATGCGGGAAAATGGGAAAATGAATGACTTGATTGCCGTGGATTTGGTACTTGTGCAACCCACACGGAACAACGCCGATCTTACGTATTCTTGTTATTTGCAATTGACTCATATTGTCATGCCTGCATTCATGTAGGATAATTGTTTGTTTATACATCATGCATATATACAATGAGACTCCATTGAACTCTATTGATTAAACCCCTGATCCATTACTCCATACATAACACATGTGCTTATATCATTGGAAATGAGACTTGACATAATATTTACTTTGTCCGATTTGTTGGATATGTGTATAATACATAGGAAAGTGTTAGAATATATGATAGTTATGTACATCGAATGGTGGTATTAAAAGACAGCTTGTAGATGTGTGCAACTGTAGCATGTGAAAAGCACAATGGGTGGGATTATGAAACAAAACGCATATCGAGAGTAGGTGCCAAAGCTGGTGTGAATGGAGTCGCCGTGCTATCGTCGCCTATTGTCTTATGGTGTTTAATATCGTCGTCGAGGTCCTGATCGTCGTCCTCTGTAGTAATCGCGTAGGAGACTGCTTTTAAGACCATGAGCAAGAAGATGATGCTGTATAACAATTCCATGACTGACAGTAAAGGGAAAAAAGGGAAAGGAGGAAAACGCAAATCAAGCTGCTTTTATAGTAGCAAACGCACATCACATGTCCTTTATTGTCAAACGATCCTTTTTTTTCTCCTAATCCTGAGATAATTCTTTATAGGGATAGTCTACAAGGAAGCCAAAGTTGTCAGATAGTGAATCAGTGTACCATCTTGATTGATTTACTTACCAAGTGTGCTGTCTTTTCTTCTCCAAAGCTTCTTTTTTCTCTTTTGAACAACATGCTCAGCCCATACATCCACACAATGCTTCTTTTTGAATTTGCGAATAAACGTGGGATCCCTAATAATAAAAAGTCAGTACCAGGATCATAAAAGAGAAAAGAGATGTTATCACTTGCCATAATTCAGATGCAATACCCAAATCCTTGCAACATCGCATCAATGCATTACTTTTGCATCCTTCTGATGCTGTAGGTAGACCTGTGATATCGAAAAAGTCTTGTTCACCTCTGGCTTGAGATACGAATCTACAATCCTATGATCAGCATTCCTCTTTCTTTTTCACTGCCCATCATCCTACCTTCCATGGCAAACGAGTGCATATTCTCGAGAAATATTCTTTTTGTTGATGGAATGATCACCACGTGGTGCAAGACCCCAACCTAATATCCTATTTTAACCAATGGATCTCCATTGTATACAAACAATGACTTACCACCAGGTCCAAATGCCCTGTTTAATATACGTCGATACTTGATTTCCGGTAGGTACAACAAACCATCTGCATGATATTAAGTCATGTTGTCACATCACCCTACTTGTAATCCATACCTGGTGTGATTTCAACATCGTCAGGAGCAATGGGTTCCTGTAGCACGTTGGCAATTTCTCGTGAAAACGGTTGTGTGGATAGGCCATGGAAGGATCGTGACCAGTCTTGGGCACTGGAAGCTTCCTGAAATGGCTGATCGAACGAATCGCTTGCAGGAAAAGGGCCCACATTGTTGTCGACGAGTTCTTTGGCAGCTGCCATGGTTGCCGTGTCCACTTTGGTTGCTGCTGTAATGTCTTCCTTTTTAATGCCGTCGTCCTTTTTAGCCGATGTCTTTGGACTGATTCTGACCGTGCGTGAAGTTGAAACAAACGATCGCTGCTCATGACAGTGTCAATTATATTTGTTTCATGGTTCCATTCCCAAGTGACTCACGCGTGATACGCCCTGAAGTGTCAACCGTCGAAGCATCATCTGGATATCAAAGAGGGAGAACAGCAAAGAAATGCAACTGCGCGCATGTCAACTCAATAGCATCATTTTCAGCGGAACTTGTGACAAATTCCTGCTCATTGTACCATCGTTGCTGTGCATTCGTTTATAGAGTGAGCTTATTGCCTAGTTTATGAATCATTCCCCTCCTCACATGTAAATAGAGAGTAATCCCATATCACTTAACATATCCCATGAGCCTAGTTTTATTGTAGCAAACATAGTAAATTCAATTATACTGAAGGAGAATAAACTACTAGACAAGTTTGGCATGCGTAAAACGTAGAAGGAATATAGAGAGCACTCAAGTATGATATAATCTGAACATTGATGGATATGATGACATTGTCGAATGCATATGCATTGGTATCTACCACATGCACGTTCTTGGCAAGCTCATCAACATATATGCAGCAATAACCTGATCGATATATATACTACGCGTCAAGAAAGCTGGTGGCGACAATTTCTCTGTACCTTGTTTAATTCCACCGAAGCTTTCTTGTCAATTCAAGAACCTGATATTATACGGTGACGAGTAGAGATTTCCCTAGATCATTACGGATAACATATATTCAATCTATGCACTTCCCATTGTTCTTTGACCATTCTAGAAGCTTTCAACGGCAAATATTCCAACCCATTGTAATGATTCCCCTCTACGACACGCCGATCATGGGGAACGCGAAAATACCTGGTGAAGATAAAGCAGCACATCAAACATCTTGTGCTGTCATTAAGAATCATCGACTTTCCCACTCTGCACTCAAAAATATGATTTCGTCAACCGTAACAACAATGTGGCATCGTCGAAAGCTTATGGTTCATGGCACTAAGGGAAACAACAAGCTCATCCATTATCAAGCTGCCGAATGCAGGTTCTTTTATTTCCTGGAAAGTATTTTCAGATGGCCAAAATATTCAAAGCAGTATTGTCACTGAAAGTGTCCTTCACACTTAATAATGTTGATCATGATTAACTTTTCGTTTATCAAACCATCGATAATACGCAATCAAGCAATGCATGATGCATTAGTTAAGACCACGCTATATACATTTCTGGATCGTGATGTTTGTGCATCATGGTCGCCGCTGCATGTTGCTTGATGACAAAAGGAGTAACTTTGAATTGGATGGCAGCGCCAAGAATTCAAGACCAACATACGTATGAGCGCCTATGTTGAAGAGAATTTGGAAGTTACATGAATATAACTTGTAGCTTCGTATAAAGCATATTCTTGTGAGCATAATGCATACTGCAATAGCAGCTATTGGACGTGAACTGTGTTACCTAATTCCGATACACCACATCGACAAGCTCGGTAGACATGTCGTTACCTCCCGAAGTTTGACATACAAGTTGCTTTCATAACTCATTATTCTTTCCCAGCACCAGATCCTTCCACTCATATTAACAATGATATTCATCAATCAGTTACTTGTTTGCATCAGCTTGAACAATGTTCTTGATGGATTATGAATAAGGGATAGTTTGCTGTTTGCGCAAGTGTAGCAACTTCCTTTGTGTTCAGGGGCTGGGATTGGCGTTTTACATGACACGAAACGTAGAAAACATTCCCAAATATCACATCCTTTCTCTTCCAATTTTCCTATATGACTTTAAAGTCCTTTCTCTTACAGTTTTTCAACAAGGCTCGCGACACGAACGAACATAACAATGCTTCTTATAAAGTATACACAAGCATGATATCCTATTACATATGAAATGATATTCACGAGTTTCCCTTCAGATCAGCGCAAGTTCAGAGAATATCACGGATGACCATGTCAGGCAGCATTTTGAAAAGGGGCTTAGTGCTCTCTTAGCCGATCCATACTTTTTGCTACTCTATGTGCCAGAAAATGGAGCCAAAATGCAAATAATCCGACCTGCTAAGGATTTATACCATCTGAATCGCATCGAAAAA
>PTRB01000239.1:0-35630 GCA_025094155.1 Lichtheimia hyalospora FSU 10163
AATCCATCCAAAGGCTAATGTTGGTCTCGTTTTTCACGGTGCCAAGGGTAAGTTGCTTGATACACGACCATTCATATAGAAAGGATATATGATGAACAGCAAACATGGTTTCCTATATATCTCACTCCAGCAATACTTATCTTTGATCCCGATGAAGTGTTTGAACATGCCGTGCCAATAATCACGAGTTTCTTGCATTGTTTCATCTAAAGAATACAGTCAAAGGCATTAGAACGATACTTCAATCTCGACGATTACGAGAGTGCTCAAAGTAACATACCAATAAATGCCATTGAATCCAGTGGAACAATGCTTGTATGACCAGTGTAGTAACAAGTGATAGAAAGGAATGCCATATGTACCAATCCATACCGCCTACTAGCATGGTTCCGATTACCAGATTACAGGTGACCCAAATACATGAGTCCCTCACCAGTCAGCCTCGGTTCCATATACCGTGGATCCGCGTGTTCAAACGCTACAGAGGTTGCATTCTTGAATGACTTAATAAATTAAGCCTCCCAACTTGATCGCATTTGGTACTAAAGCACTGGGTGCTAAAGCACTGGGAAACGCTGCGTCTCCCTTTAGGCAATACAGATTGATACAATGACACCCTTGACGTGCAGCCAATAATAGTACAACCAAGCCAAAGCCTTCCAGATCCTAATGACACTTGTATAAGTACACTTGGATGCAATAATCATTGACTGTGGTCTTTTACCTTTGCTAGATTGCTCAACTGCATTCTTTGCCTGAACCAAATCGATCTTCATGCCCTTGTGCTGCTGCTGTTTTATTATAAGTCCCGTTAATGAATCACATATGCGTTGTAGATCTAATGCACTACGTACCCAGTGAGACCATGCACGGCTTTCTTGCTTGAGATCCATGCCTTTGTTCTTGCCATGAATACCATTCAACGTGCTCAACCTATAATAAACGCACTGTAAGATAACAAGTCAACTATACTATATGCCTGTCTCCTCAACATACCAAAAATAGCAATGTAAAGTAGTACTGTGACACCTTATGCACAACGAGGGCAAAGAGTACAAATGACGACCTTGACTCTTGAATAAACGAGAGAACAGCAACCTATGCAAACTTTCAGTGCCACAAGGTGTAAATGTGAAGAATAAGACAAGAGGAACAATTGAACGTTACCTGTTGTATTGAAATGAAGCTCGAGTCATTGGTAGAACACGCGAACTTGTTGTTACAGAAGACTCGACGGAAGCGATGCCCATTGACCACGGATCGTGAGATCTGTTCACCCACTAACGCTGTGAATTGAAATCGTTGACAACAGTGAGTGCATTGTAGTTTATAAATGGAGTTGGTCTTGCCTTTATGAAATAGGAGTGGAGAAAGCGGAAAGAGATGGGCGCTCTTTTTCTGTTCCTGTCACCGTCGTTCCCATTTATGCAGTCGTTGCTGTGAATATGCACATGAACAATACCCTGCACACTTTGGATCAATAAAGGGACTTACAGCTTGATATCCCAATAGTGAATAGTCCTCATATTAAACTATGCATAATCTTACTGTGGTGGAAGCACCAGGTCTGTGCGCAACACATGTATTGATATGCTCTTCCGCTTATGGAATTATACAACTCATTGTATGAATTCGTTGTTGTCATGTCTTTCGTCTTTGAATCCTTGTGTACAAAGAAGCAACAACTCTTTCCAAATATAAACATCATCCATTTATGCAACATGACAGCAATGCCAGCAACTGCCATCCGTACTCTATGGATATCGAATAACAAACTTTGATATCAAATAGTCTATGTGAATACACGATGCCCTTGATTTGTAAGAGGGCCGAGTAGCAGTAGTAAGAAATTTAGCTGCATGAACTTGGCAGTTGCCGCCTGAATCCTTTCTCCGAAAGCATATCCCCTTTTTCTCGCACAAGAGCCATTTTCTTCATTCATACCATGGTGCGTATTACAATGTTGACGTATTCATATCCGTCATCAACACAGACTTTCTCATCATTGTCATTATCCACAATGGTGGCAGCATTCCTCATTAATCCTGATAATAATACAGTGTATTACTGCTGCGTTGGCATTGTCGCATATCACATGCCAAGTTGAAGCATCCATATGAAGTTCAATAATTCCTCGATACACTCTCGTTTGATCCTCCCCTTTCCCTGCAACAATGATCATTTTCATCTTATGCTAATGTATCCATATTGTCACATGCTGAAATAAAAGCATTCAAATCGATATGCCGTGAACCTGCCTGCTTGGATTGCCTGCTATTCCCCTCGCTGATGTCTGCTTAAAAAATGATCCTAGTTAGGCTCTTATCGCTGTGTTCCACTTGCAAGATGGCATTAATCCCATCACTTTCGATACAGTGGCTCAAGGCATGACATGTTGAAAACAGTTGCTGCGTGCATAATTAGAGTATTGTATATCGCCTTCTAATATTAAAACACCTTTAATGAAATGCATGAGTCACATTGTCCATACATTCTCCACTTGTATATGTTCACGTGACATAATCCATCTTTTCTACGGACAATGAGAAAAAGCAACCACAGCAACGTCCAAATGCTTTTATTTGTCTTATTATCAAGGAGCACGTGAGCTACTTGTAACAACCCTTAATGACGAAAGATAATGATCATAAAATGGTGTGAGCGCATAGGATCGATTGACAGCATGTATGGATGCAATAGTCTCAAATTTATTAGTAGATTATCGATCACTGGTGTGGATGATGCAGAAGGCCGATGTTGCACGCTTGGAGGAAATTGTACTAGTCATCTGAGTTAATTTGAGTTGACCGATACATCTTCAGCTTTACGACGCGATTACATCGTTCCATCTGTACACTTGACTCTTCCCCTTCGCGTCACTACGCTACACCCTCTCTATTAACACAATTACAAGCGTACAATGAGTCGACCCAGATTCTTCGCTACAAACAAGCGAGGTGAGAACGAGAGCTGGCTGATGCAAAACTGTCGGCTATAGTGCATTTAATCTCGAGATATTGACGGACAATCTGTGACCTATTATAGGAGAGAACTATGAATTGAAGGCAGAACTCAACAGCGAATATCGACATGTCAGGAAGGATGCAGTCAAGAAGGTTATTGCCAATATGACTGTTGGCAAGGATGTTAGTGGACTCTTTCCTGACGTCCTCAAGAACATGCAAACCGAGGATATCGAACTAAAGAAGCTTGTGTACCTGTACTTGATGAATTACGCAAAGACCCAACCAGAACTCGTCATCCTTGCCGTCAATACCTTTGTCAAGGTACGTGTCAAATGGCAAAAAGTTTAAAACCTTGCCATTTTCTAACTCGTCGTTCCATAGGATTCAGATGATCCAAATCCTCTTATTCGTGCCCTGGCTATTCGTACAATGGGATGCTTGCGTGTGGACAAGATCATTGATTATTTGACTGAACCGCTACGAAAATGTCTCAAAGTGAGTGGATATAGTGTTGTAGTATGGTCATTTGTATCTGATACCCGTCATTGCTCGATTGTTATAGGATGAGAATCCTTATGTCCGCAAGACTGCTGCCATCTGTGTCGCCAAACTCTACGAACTTAATCCTGAACTTGCTTTGGAGCAAGACTTTGTCAGCTCTGTACAAGAAATGGTTTCCGATATCAACCCCATGGTCGTAGCCAATGCTGTGATCGCTCTTTCTGATATAAATGAGGGATCTTCTAACAAGGATGTGTTTGTTGTCAATGGTACCATTCTAAACAAGCTTCTTCATGCATTGAATGAATGCACCGAGTAAGTTTATCCACTGAAAAAATCATGTATCAATTTTTGTTTATACGTCTTTATCACAGATGGGGTCAGATTGCTATACTTACTGCACTTGCCGATTACAAGCCATCTGGTGGCAAGGAAGCTGAAGGAATTTGCGACCGTGTACTTCCACGACTTCAGCATGCGAATGGTGCTGTTGTACTGGCTGCTATCAAGGTAAATTGCAATAGCGAGCTTACATGGAGTGTGTTACTAAAAATGGATGGGGGTAGGTTTTGCTGTTGAATATGCGATTTATCAAAGATCAAAATCTGATCAAGACCTTTTGCCGCAAGATGGCTCCACCTCTCGGTAAGGAATGAAGATCATAATCACTGAATCAGAAAAGCTTATGTCTCTATCTAGTGACTCTCCTCTCTAGCCCTCCAGAAGTGCAGTATATTGCTTTGCGAAATATCAGCCTTATTCTACAAAGACGACCGGAGGTGTTATCAAATGAGATGCGCGTCTTCTTCTGCCGTTATAATGATCCCCCTTATGTGAAACTCGAGAAGCTCGAAATTCTTATCAGGCTATGCAACGATCGTAACGTGGACCAATTGCTGAGCGAATTAAAAGAGTAAGTGAATCGGACATGCACGAAGGAAATCAACCACCATGCTAACTATATCAAAAGATACGCCAATGAAGTGGATGTAGACTTTGTACGAAAGTCGGTTAATGCTATTGGTCGCTGTGCCATCAAGATTGAAGAGGCGGCGGAGCGATGCATTAATGTCCTTTTGGACTTGATCAACACAGGTGTGAGCTATGTGGTTCAGGAAGCCATTGTTGTTATTAAGGTATGATTCCATACATTGTGCATTGCGAATATTTATTGATTGATGATGACAGGACATCTTCCGCAAATATCCACATAAATATGAGGGTATCATATCAACACTATGTGAGAACTTGGATGCATTGGATGAGCCGGATGCCAAAGCTTCATTGGCATGGATCATCGGCGAGTATGCCGAGCGCATTGATAATGCAGATGAAATGATCAGCATGTTCGTTGAAAACTTCAAGGAAGAAAATGCACAGGTATGTTTAATCTGATACTATCGTTCGTAAGCTCACTTATACCTTTAGGTGCAATTGCAATTCTTGACGGCTACGGTGAAACTGTTTCTGAAGAAGCCTGCAGAGAATCAAGATCTTGTGCAGCGTGTACTCCAAACTGCAACAAGTGAATGTGACAATGCGGATATTCGCGATCGGGCATATGTGTATTGGAGATTGTTGTCAACCGATCCTCAAGCTGCAAAGGTTCGTATATAACTTTGTAACGAACCTAATATAGAACCAACTAAATGGAACAACTACAGGCTGTCGTACTTTCGGAGAAGCCACCCATTGCCGGAGAGAATGCTGGACTTTCCCCTGGATTGCTAGATGATTTACTTTATCAGATCGGCACACTAGCATCTGTATATCACAAACCACCTGAAACTTTTATTGCTGGTAGAAAATATGGAGCAGACAGTGTTACCAAGGGTATGCCAAGGTATGAAAGTATAAGACGATTTTCAACATATTTGCTAAGTGTGATTTATAGTCATGGTGATGATGAAGATGTTTCTGCACCTCCACCACAAATCCAAGCGGCAATTAAAAACAATGACATTGGCAATCTGTTAGACCTTGATTGGGATGAACCTGCTGCTTCACCTACTGTAGCGGAAAGTTCACAATCTACTACAGCTATGGATGATTTGCTATCTCTAGGTGCTAATGGCGGTGGCGACAGTACTAGCCCAACACCTGCAGCTCCAAAGAACAATGTGGACGACATCCTTCAACTTTTCAATGCTCCATCATCATCAACGCAACCACAACCTCCTCCACAACAACAACAATCAAATACATTGTTAACCGATGACTTGTTTGGTTCGTCCTCTCCTGCAGTATCTTCAAGCCCACAACAACAGCAACAACAACAACAACAACAACAACAATCGACCGCAAGTAAAGATCCATTTGCTGATTTATTCTAAATGCACCTTGAAAACTTATCAATATATATACTATTTTTTCTCAATAACAATGATGATAATGGAGGAAACCACCAATCACAGACATAGAGAGTGTTTCCCAACCGTGTAGATAAAGATTCATAGTAAAGGTGTAGAGTCGCAGCTGATGAGCTTATTGTTTTTGAGACATCTTTCAATTCTTTATATGAATTGTATCGGGGTTCCAACGACTATATAGTTTTTAGTGATGCCACAGGCCCATCTAAACTCACTTTACTATTTAAACCATGGGCTTGCCGTACTGGAGACCTCGAGAAGAAAGACGTACAAGAGATACCACTGAACGAATCCGACATGGAACAGATCAGCGACTTGATTCGCTGCGTGCTACCCTACGGTCGTCGAGTAGAAGCCATCCATTGCCTGCCAACGGTACAAGCCATCGACGAACGAGAGCGACATTAGGGGCACGACGAGCGGAAATGTTGCCCAGACGCATCCGACGAAGACACAATGATGTAGTTGATGAGACTGTTGCACCTGTGGATGATTTGGACAGGTTGGTGCAGCAACGATTTGACGAGAAAGAGGATCTATTATGTCAACTTGAGTTTACTGCATCGTTGCTTGATCAGTTTTTGTCAGCACGTTCGGCTTTGGGAGCTGATAGCAGCATGACATTGCCTTCATTTATTACGGATGGTGAGTATGTGTGTATTTTATATTGACGAGGATTCAAGTAGGCTAACAGGAGGATGCTTGATAGAATTGCCAAGTATTTTATCCACTGCTGCCAATCTCACCATGGAAACATACAATCAACAATCATCATCGTCATTACCTCCTACACGTGTTGATCATTCAAATATGACAGAAGCACAACTTACTAGAGAATTTGCTGATCATTTATTACATCTACCACCTTACTCGACCCGACTTCAAATTTTGGAAGGTGACATTCAATCAGTACATCGTCGTATTATGGACCAACTGGGTATGCTTGGTTCCACGGATATGCTACAACGAGTACAATCACCTGCTCCTGCAACAATCGGTGCTCGGTCCCTTTCTTCACTCGTAATGCAATACTCCAGAGATAATGAAAACAACCACTAAGCACCCCATCCAAATATGATACCCATTACAACATTTTATAAAACATACACATTTGAATTCATCTTGCCCTTATGGTATTACAGCATGTAACAAACTTTAATCTAGTAACCATCCTCAATGATATATGTATAAAAAGTGTAGCGATATGATGGATAGTAATTAATGACAGCATTTTTATCGTTTACGCTTTTTGACTGGTTGAAAGGCACCATAATCTTGTTCTGTGGAAGGAGCATCTGGAGAGAGTAGAGCAGGTTTTCCAACAGCAGGAGATGAAGTTGAATGGTGATGGTGATGATACTGAATAGTAGTCGTAGTCGTAGTTGTAGTAGTATTAGAAGGAGGAGGTGCCATTTCCGGGTGTTGTTCATGCGGATGATAACCCGAAGTAGGAGCCGACAAGTTGTGAATGGATGGAAGGCGAACATCATATTCTGATATCCTTTGTTGTTGTTGTGATGGTGCAAGTGGAGGAGGAGGAGCATGTGAAGACGATGGATGTTGCTGGTGATGAGGATACGAATGGTGAGGATGTTGTATAGATGATGGAGGTGACGATGGCTGACGAATGGAATGTTGTTGTAAAGAATTCGGTGGTGAAGAGGTGGATGAGTTGGAGGAACTTGATGATGGTCGCTGGGTAGTAGCAGAAGTAGCCGTAGGAGCTGAAGCAACCACAACACCACCTGTATTAGTAGTATTATTAAGAAATTGGTGCACCATTGCAGGATCCAGGTCGGGTGGACTATGTTGTGATGATTGCAGAATCATCCGCAGCATATCCTCGATGGTTTTGAGCCGTTCTTCAATTGATTCCAATGCTGCCTTATTGAAATGGCTACGTTTATCGTCTCCATGATGTTGCGTAGCAGATGGATAAACGCACGCAACTCCAGATTTTTCGCAGCTACGACAAGGTTGCTCACCATTGCACTTTGTCTTTTTTCGTCGACATTCACCACATGCACTCACAATCTTGGCGCGCTTTTTCCGTGGCTGCTGTTGCTGATGATGTGGGTCTATAGTCTGATGGGCAAGAGTGGTAGATGGAGGAGTATGCTGTTGTTCATGGTGATCATCGCCTGGCATAACGGATAATACAAGAGTAAAACAAGAAGTTGAGAGGGTGTATGAAGAAGAAAGAACAAGGATAGAATATATAAAGAGTGGAACGTGTCAGATAGGATCGGGCTGGCGACGCAAATAAGAAGGAAAGGAAAGGTGTGTTCGTGCGGACAATGTGGGCGACCCAGAAGTTGTTTTGAATAGTTGCCATAGGTCAATGCTCATTGGTCGGTGCGACTCTATTGTACCACGTATTCAGTCGATCCCTCCCATACTGTGTTATTTACAAGCATACAAGCATACGAGTAAAATGAACTCTGCTTTGATTTATACAATGGTCACATCATTGCTTTCAATAAATATTATCATTTCCAACATTGGCAATGGGCATTCAATAATATGCACCTGATATAGCTAAATACGTAACAATGCCGAATCGTGTATACTTGACAGATTGAAAAACCGTTTTGTGTTCAGCCACAATAAGTTGAATAGTATGGACCAATTGTTATTTGTGGTTAGCTTCCTCGTAACGCCACCAACACCGCAAAGTATGGGCGTGATGCTTGGCACAGTAGCACAACATTGCATACGGGGAATGACTGCTTGTGGCTCATGCCACTCAGCGCCACGATTACCTGATTTGCATCATCCTCCGTTTATATTGGTACTCCTTGCATCTACTCCCAATCATCACTTTAGCATAAAGAAATCCCTATATCCAATTGGGACGATAAGAATTTCCAATAATTATGGGATTTCGCGCCCATAGTTGACCTCTATATTCATTTGGATTCGTATCTTCTCTCTTTGTATTAATCACACTCTGTTGCTCTTTGATTTGCGTACTTTCCTGTCAATCGATCATCTTTTTTTTTGGCATTCCATCACGTATATCTCACTTTCAGGATCCTATTCTCATTTTCTTTAATAGGAAACAAAAAGCGTTTCCCACATCCAGGTGTGATTCCTCTTCATAAGTTCCTTTTTCGAGTCTCAAAAGATTTATTCCTTATATGCGTGTTCATTACTACTACAAATTTTACATGTTGATCTCTTTCTATCATAGAACGACAGCAGTAGATATAGAATCGCACAACGGTGAAGTATGATAGCTGTAACATCTCTGGTTGACAAGTGCCAAAATCATCTCGCCTTCAAGGATGACCGTTACCACGTGACAATTATAGCACTCCAACATTCTCCGACAATATGCATATAAATGTTATATACTGTGGATTCATTTGCCATTGACCCCATTGTTATTGAAAGACATAGCAGGCATTATGGGATTGATAATGAGGATAAGCTATGGTGGTACTCGGATACTGTGTCGACTGATGAAGAGAATAGTCATCTATATTTGGGCAGTCAGTTGCTGCAGAAAGGCATGACTAAGATTTACACTTTTTAGGTAGCGCCTATATTTGTGGGGATCTCTTCTTAGTACTTGTCATTCCATATGCCTTCTCCACCCAAACCTTGGGAAGTCAGTAATGGCACATCAGCAGCAGTGTCATCGGCGGCAACTGGTGCCGACATGTCATCAGCTACAACATCAGCCACTGAATCACCTACTGTCCCAACTCGTCCTTCTACGTTGAATAGTACTGCAAGTACTTTTGGTGGCACCGGTAAGTCATTGATCGATACCTTGCAATGTAACTTATAACATGTTATATGATAGGTTATGGTTCTGGACTTGGGACGTATGGAAGTAGTTACAACAGCCCATATAGTCGACTTGGTGGATACGGCTCAAGTATGGGTAGCTATGGACTTGGAGGATACGGTGGATACGGGAGCTATGGTAGTTACGGCAGCTATGGTGGTTATGGCGGTTATAGTGGATTTGGATCACCCTATAGTCGTTTTGGAACAGGCTATGGCCGATTTGGTGGATATGGTGCTGCAGGAGGACCTGGTGACGAGTTTAGCCTAACACAACGTATGGAATCAAGCACTCGAGCCACGTTTGAAGTTATAGAGCAGATTGTGGGTGCATTTGGTGGTTTTGCTCAAATGCTGGATTCTACTTTTATGGCTACACATTCAAGTTTCATGGCTATGGTTGGAGTCGCAGAACAATTTGGTCATTTGCGTCATTATTTGGGTAACCTGCTTGGCATCTTTGCCTTGATCCGTTGGCTTCGTCGATTGTTTTATCGTCTAACGGGTCGAACTCCGCCCCCTGAATTGGACAATGATCAACAGCAAGAAGAACAACAACAGCAAGATGAACAAGTAGAACAATCACAACATGAACAACAACCCAAGAAGCGACGATCATTATTGTTTATGCTGACGGTGTTGGTTGGATTACCATACATGATTTATCAACTTTTCCGCAAAGCTGCAGAGTATCATCGTCGCCAGCAGGAACGAATGTTGCTTGCACAACGAGAGAATGAAGCTGTTGTGTTGTACGATTTTATCGCTGAAGATCCCATGGAGATCAATTTGCGTCGTGGTGAAACAGTTCAAATATTATCCAAGGTTGACCCTGCTACAGGTGAGCCTAGCAGCTGGTGGCATGGTCGTCTCAGCAATGGTGTCACAGGATTGTTCCCAGCCAATTATGTTCAATTGCAACACAAGAAACTGCTGTAATCCCTTATATTTGATACCTCTCCTTCTTTCCTCTCCCCATGTTCCTTCTTCCCACGCAGGCTCGTGTTTGTTTGTACACCATATCATTCCATTTCACAATAATATACATTTCCGTTACCAGCTTCTTAGTGAATCACAGATGGATTGTCTTTATATCATTAAATAAGCTTAGATGTTAGGATGATAGGGTATTGCTGATAATCATTATTAGTATTAGTTATTAGTTGATCATTTCAAGCAAGCGTGCAGCTTCTGCAGCAGCAGCTGTAGTGCGGGGTTCGAGTACCAGACTACGTTCGTAGAGGGTTTCAACATCCAAAGTCGTTTCAAGCTGGGTCTTGATAAAATGTTGGATGAGAGGAACCTCTTGCAAAGTATAGGGGGAAGATTGGAACTGCTTAATTTCACGAATGACCTCTGCAGTTTTTTGACGCTTGGCAAAGTTGATCAGATTATTGGACTTGGCCAGAAAGTCCGGGTTGCCATCCTCGATAAAAGTCAAATCTTGTAAATAAATGCCCAGGAATGGTATACATGGTGGGTTGACTGAGTGAATCATCTCTCGATATTCTGTAAAGTTACGATTCGCGCCCATCAATTTGCGGATTTGGCTCAAAGTTTGGCTCGTACGATTGCCAACAAGCTATTGAATAAACGTAAAATGTCAATTTGTTTGTTTTCATGCATTGACGATATTTGGCGTACCTCCCATGTGCGACGCAAACGCCCAACTGCACTATTATCAAACGCCGAAAAGATGGCCATACAAGTGTTGTAATTGTTGAGCATGCGGCAGCGCTAGATACCATTTTGTCAGCAATCCATCAACATACAACACACGCATATATATCACGTACATCTGCAACTTGTGCCCAGTGTTTGATGACAACAACTCGACGCTTGGCTTCTTGGTACTCAAGGATAGATCCCGTGACCCAAGCAGTAAGGCGATTACAATAATCGATTGATTGCTTCACATGTACGGCTAGATCAGTATCATCTCTGGACCATGCCTTGTTTAGGCATTCGATAGGACGAATACTGCTGTACAGCTTAAAGTCGAGAAGACTCAGCTGCCTTGCAAGTTCCAAAGGATCAGTGTCTAGTAGACCAATGCTCGTTGATGTCACGTTTTTAGGAACAATAGGTGGTGGACCTGCCATATTGTTGGGCACCAATTTCTTGAGTTGATCATCAGCATCCAATTCACGTCGCTTGTTAATCAGTCCCATAAGTTGGTCTGCAGAGAACGAAGACGCGTCACGAATCACTGTGGTAGTAAAGAACTCGAGTTGATCCAATATAAACTCGTCCTCGTCAATATAGTAATTTTCAAGCCAGTTCTTCATGACATTGAATACGCTAAAAGACCCTGTTAGTGCATTGTTCACGCATCATCCCAGAAACACTATCTAGTTACCGTAGGCGGATCAATTTTTGTTTCTGCTTAGTCCAAATTTCAAGCTCTTGTGGTGTCAAACCCTCAGGTGCAACCAGAGTGTATCGTTTTTCAAGTAGGTTAACAAACTCCTCAGTTGTACAAAACGATCGATATGTGAGCAAGAAGTTGGCAATAAACGAAGTGTCTAAGAAAATACATTTTAGCGAAAAACACGTTTCACAAAATAGTTGATGCATAGGAGCTTACCGAGAGTGTCGTGTAGAGTTAAGCGTTCTACAAGGGCTGAGAGAGTACCTCCCTTGATGCCACCATCCGATGTGAATACCACTTGATCAGCTGGATGATCATGGCCCAAAAATGGTAAGGATTCAGTAGAGATGTCTGTTTTTGTGCTAAGTTGGCGTGGACGGAAGGAAGGAGATGCACAAGTGTTGGGATTTGAATTGGATGTAATCCGCATGGTTCCCGGTTGTCGTCGTCTTGCACTACGAGTAGGTGATAAGAGCCCAGAATGTCCATCATCCAATGTATCACTTTCATCATCAGCAGGATCAGCGGATGGATCACCTGGTAATGGTGTAGTTGGTTGTGAGATATCAGTGCCGAGAGTAAGTGAATCCTTAGTATCAGAAGTTCCACGACGTGAAAGCCAAAGACGACGTTGACCAACCATCTGCTGTACGCAATGTAACACTTGCTCGAGAGAATCCTCCATGTGCAACACTGCATCATCAATTCGAGATATTCCACCAGATAGTGATACGCTTAAATTACTCAGAGATTGAATGGCACCAAACAAATGTCCAAATGTATCATACAATCCTTGTTTGGCAACACGAAAACGTAACATTGCCGGTACTTGGGTTGTATCCACATCATCGAAGCTGATATCCTCTAGAATGGCCAAGCATTGGCTAACTTGTTCTGCTATTGTGCGAAAATGTTCCACAATGCTTATACGAATATGCTCGTGCTGTTGTAAAGAATCATGATGATTGTTGTTGCCTGCCAGATTATGTTCGTGTTGTAATTCCACAGCTTGTGCAGTATCAGAAGCTAGAGCGCTTATCGATCCATAGATCTGGTTGACGTGCGACTGTAGATTCGTAAGTAAGTCTTGATTCAAGCGACGCTGTTTTGATCCTTTTGTAGTAGGTGGTTGTTGTACTGATGGTATTGCTCCCTTTGTATTTTCATCGTCACATGTGATAGATACTCCATCACCTATGGTACTGGAAGTGTCTGCATTCTCAGATGATTGTTGTTCAGCGGTACGAGTTCTCTTCTTATCGGTCATCAATCGAGGCATAATCTGTTCAATTCGCACATGTCGTTGCTGGCATGCTGTAACGAAATTCCGCACTGCAGCTAGAACATCCCCAGCATCTTTTTGGAGTTTAACCACAGTTTCGTTGGCAACATTATTAGGTGCGAGAGGCGTGAGAGGAAGTTCAGAAGCGATTCTTGCAGATAATACAAGCTTTGAAAGTGCAGCCATCAAATTGCGATGGGGTTGACGTAGTTCTGGATCAGGTGTATGGTGTGAATCTTTATCCATCAGACCAGCTGCATATAACATCACTCGAATAGTTTCAGTAACAATCGACGTATGTTCGACAAAGAATTCGCGAAGATTTTGTTGTGCTGTTGTATTTAATTGATGGATGGCAAGGGCGACATCACCAGATAAACTTTGCCATGTGAGCGGTTCACCACGATCTGTGGTAGCAGTTGAAACAGATTGGCTGCCAGCCATAATAATAGATGACTCGTTTCTAAATCCCTTGTCACGTATTGAATCCGCTTCCTCATCATTATCTCCATCCGAATGACAATCTTCATTTGTTGTTGATTTCTATTTCATATTCCAAATTCAAATTAATCGTTTACCATCAAGATTGTGAGTTTAAGCTTACCAAATGGCCTGTGAAAGGATCAATGTCGTCACGGCTCCATGTTGTCTCCTGTGTAATCAGATTGCAGAAGTAAACCCGCCCTTGGGGAGTAACCCGCTCGACCCATTTGGACATGATCTAAAAAAGGTATGTTCAATGCGTGCATGCAATGCATAATAGTTAATCGCTTACATATTCTGCATTATGCTCCTCATTCTCGTTGTCACTTTCAGCCTTCGCATGTACTTGTTGCTGTGAATCCTTTGATCGTGCATTATCTTCTGAATCCGAGCCGTCGATTGAACCGTTACGCAAAATGATGCCATCAGGTGGATCGGCCGTAGATTCATCACGTGGTCGATATTGCACGCTACCCGTAACAGGATCATACAAATAATCTCCAATATCATTATCTGGCATCTCTTCAATATTGGCTAGTTGGCTGTTGGATTCGCTGAAATTTCTTGGTAATGCTTCTGATACGCGTCGTGATACATCATTGTTGTTGTTGTTGTTGCGATTGCTGTGTTTCCTTGCAGTCGGTAATACTTGATCGGCTACCTCAGGATTGATGTTGACCATTTCCACATAGTTACTTGGGAACCACCCTCTTGAACCTTTACACCTATCCATAAAATATATCAGTGACCTTATAAATTGATTCAAACGTAAAACGCCTTACCAACCGTCCCACCAACCCGATTCGAGTTGTGAAAGCACGTCAATAAAATCGCCCTTGTCAAAGCTTAGCGAGGATTGCTCTGGTGAATGGAATGAATGCAGTGCTCGAACTGTGCAGAGTATCTTTGGCATGGACATGCTTTTGGCTGTCAATGGAGTGAGCAGATGAGAAAGGAATGCGATAGTGCAGGCGTCGAATAGTTAATGGCGGAGATTGACCACAGCGTGTAACGTTTTCCTCGTGCCTAAGTAATATAGGCTATTTGTTTGACACAGCATTACCCGTGTTCCTTTGTGCTGTATCTGAACTTTAACATACTCTCCCCCCTCTTTGATTGCAATGTTTCCTCCTTAGACCATTATCATGCACCGAGATAATTCCCCTTTTTTCATATTCGGAACAATGACGGATGTTTGTTAATGCCACATATGTCCTTTATCCCCCCCCCAACCTCAAGCAATTGCTATCATGTCGTCATGTAATTGTTATAAGACATTGTCACTGGAGTTGATGCAGATGAGAAATATTAGCTTCAAGGGTTGCACAGTAATACTCTAGAGTTTGAGCTATTACTATTTGCGCTATAAAGTCACAATCGCAGAGAGAGAAAGAGAATGAGAAAATTCTCATGTCAATCGTTTTACATGCCTTGAGCTCCTGAAGCGCCTTTATTCTTTATGATCTGATTACTCGTAACTGTCAAAACTGCTATCCTTTGATTTCTGCTCATGTAGATAAATAACTGCCACGTGTTTGTATGGCGTCACATCCATGAATGACAAGTTGATTGTATACGTCTCTTAACCTTTAGTCCTATTATCTCTTTCAACCCCACGCACAATGTCATCATATTATACACCTATTATGTAATATGCAAATCTCGAGATATCAATACGATACAACTGATTTTATCAAGCGACATACGCTCGACTGATGTATATAAAGGTGTGGACAATGGAAAATCGATAAGAGTGACTAGTTTAGAGTCAGCCAACAAATCAGGTGAGATGCACAAACACCATGCGATATTCTTTTGGTCCACGTTGTAAGCTCTGGTCCACGATGACATGCTTTACTGAAGCCCAAGTGCGAGAGCACAGCAGCAGCAACTCGTGCTGGATCATTTATAAGGGCAGAGTTTATGATATTACGGACTTTTTGCAAGATCACCCAGGAGGTCACGACATCCTATTAGAATTTGCAGGCACCGACGTTACTCATGTGCTTGGAGATGAGAGCTTGCATATTCATTCCGATGCAGCATACGAATTACTCGACGAATATTACTACATTGGCGACTTGGAAGCTTGTCCAACGCCTGAACTTGTCAGTGGCAGCGTGAGCTCATCGTCACCTTCTGTCAATGGCCTTTCAGACCAAGATGACGACTTGACGCCTTTGAATACCACGAAAAAGGACACGGATCGACTATGCGACCATGTATCAACCGCGACTGACAGCAACCATGAGAAATTTCTCGATCTACGCAAACCACTCTTTCCTCAGCTATGGAATGCAACTTGGTCAAAGGCGTTTTATCTTGAACAAGTCCATCATCCTCGCTTTGTGCCATACTACGTTCCTTATTTCTCCAATCCTTGGATGGACGTACTCTCTCGCACAACATGGTACACAGTTCCTATGATCTGGATGCCTTTTATATTCTATCAGCTTTGGATGTCGATTCACATCCAAGACAGCTCAATGACTACCACTTTCAATACATTTTGTTCTGGTGTTCTAGCTTGGACATTACTTGAATACGCTCTTCATCGCTTCCTCTTTCATCTTGACGATTGGCTCCCTGATAGACCCATTGCATTGTTATTCCATTTTACTTTACATGGCATCCATCATCATATGCCAATGGATAGGTAACATAAGAATGAAAATGAAAGTATCACTATACTCATTGCTCCTTTAGACTTCGTTTGGTCATGCCACCCGCACTCACAACTGTCATTGGATATCCCATCATTATGTTAGCACATTATCTACTCCAAAAAACGATTGCACATGCATTTATTGCTGGTGCATTCTTTGGATATGTGTGTTATGATATGATCCATTATTATCTTCATCATGCCCAAGTCATTCGGATCCACTTTCACGAAATGAAACGATACCATTTGGCTCACCACTACAAGAACTATCAGAGTGGATATGGCATCACATCAAAGCTCTGGGATTACGTATTCAACACGGTTCTTGTGACAACTAAATAGTTACCCCCACTCTCTGTAAAAAATTCATTTATTGTCCCTCCCCGTATTTTGTAAAGTAACACTCCCCATCTCTTTAACAAGCAATTTCATTTATATCAGACTTTGAGATATACCACTTTGATGATTTAGATATAAAACGTAGATTAGTATATTACAGAATGACAACATGCGTAAAATGCTATTTCATTCCAGATCCTGTTGATCCATTTTTTCAACCATCATAGCTACAATAGCAGCACCAACAATGCGGGAAAACTTGACGATGCCTACTGAGAGTTTTGCCGACACGTGACTAGGAATGAGAGCTTTCAAGGTTTCGCACACACGGGGATGGAACGATGGGTAATCCTTGTAAACATCTCCACTGATTGCTATTACAAAACAAATTTAGTTGGTGGGATTATCATCTTTTGACAAGAAAGATACCTATCGCAAAGCCATCGCCATTTGAATCTAGTCCAATTCCGCATTCAACCATGTACTTGACAACACCTGCAATATTGGCACCGACAAGGGCAGCAGCACGATATCCCACAAATTGGCAGATTTTCTTGACGATTTCTCGATCGGCTAGAGATGTTTCACCGACCTTGCACATTTCCTCCAGCACGACCCGCGTGTCTTCGAGATTATCCAAGTCATCATCCGCTTCGCATACATACATGTAACTGGTATCGAAATGATAAGGTGTTCGTAGCAAGCATTCATCATCATCGATTGGAAATGTCAATATACGATGGTCAACCAAATGCATCAGTATTTGTCGTACAATTTCGCCAAGGTACATGCCAGTGGTCATTTTTTCAAATGCATGAATGCCTGGGTTATTGCTTTCACGATCCACGATGTGATCAAACTGTGATACAGGTAGATGCCTTGAGCCGAAATTACACCATTCTGTGTTAATAATCATGTCAATGTTTCCTGGACTAACGCCATTGTGATGCTGTGCGAGAAACTTGCGCATGTTGCTCATTTTGTCATAGTAAGCACAATTGGTACCAATATTATGCACAATGCCAATCCGTGTGGCAGGATGCTGATAAGCGTGGGCAAGGAGGGTGCATACCGCGTCTGTCCTCAGTCAGTATTATAAGCATGACTTTCACCAATCTCCATTTTCTCACCGTTTGCAATAGCCACGATCCGAATATTTAATCCTTTAGCTTGGAAACGGGAATGGAATAATTCAACAGCGTCGGCACCAATTGCATTAGGGAATTCAAAGCCATGCTCCAAGGCAACAATAGTGCCCCTATCAAGACCCGTTTGTCGAACAGCAAAGCCAAGACTGATAGCCATCGAATAGGTTTCTTGTTGCTGTGATTGATGACCAGAAACACGTCGTTGGAAATCGGATACGCAATCTGCAACATAATCGATCAACACGTCCACACCAACACCTGTGGTTAGATCGTCGGGAATCTCGTACTGGTATTGATTGATAGCTAATTTGCCACCCTCTCCTTTGAGCTTGACTTGACACACGTAAATATCCACTCCACTAATCTCCAATGCAAGATAGGTTCCTTTCTCATTTCCCGTTGGATATCCTTAAAAGTACATCATTAAGTATTTCATGTTTATCATAACTGTTATCATACCTGTGACATAGGAAGGAATCATTTTTAGGTCATTGTTGCGAAGGTTTCCGCCTGTTGGTGAATCTTCGGCAAGCCCTGCCTGCATTTCTTGCCCAAATTCTTGTGCACATGCCCGTAGCTGCTCCAAAGACACTTGTAACGATTTCTGAATTTCATGAATGGCTTTTTGTTGGTCTGGTGTTCCGTGTATAAGAGGCGTTTCCACAGCAGTTAATCGTCGTCGACCACGGTCGTCTGTACTATCATTTTGGTCGTGTGTAGAAGAGTCGCATTGTGAGGACGGCATGCTCGACATGATGGAGAGAGAGGACTTGAAGAAGCGCACCCAGGAAATTCACCTTGCAGCCATTTATGATAATTTACGCATACCCACTGATTTAGCCCCTCCACAATTACTTGCAGTGGATACTCAGCTCTCATCATCACCTCCCAAACACAAGCAAGTGTATCCTTGAGCATTGGTTGGGTTCATTTGGTTGAATCCCTTGTGTGAACTTTTAACATAGGCATGTCTTGGATAGAAGAAATATCATAAAGTTTCATTGTTGCCACCACTTTCAAATCTTTGGAGACACGTTGATTATGTAAAAGTGAATGATATATTTGATGAGCATACAAGATTACACGTTCTTTTTTAAAAGTGAAAAAAGAAGAATGTGCTGGTTGACATGTACTGTGTGCAGGTTTACAACTCGAGTAGAAATTAAAACTTATAAACGAAACATATTTATGCGACTGATGAATAATGAGCACCATCGATAATGATGTTATAGGTGAATCTCTGAGGACCTGCTTAACTAGCACACCCAGGAAATTCACAGAGAACACTTCCATATCATTGGGAATAAACATCATATCCTATATGCAACAGGCCGTTTAATGAAAATATAAACGCTTGTCATTTGCAATGATGATTGGGCGATGGAACAACTAAATCCGAAACTTTGTTCAGCTGTCTTATTGGCACCGAATTAATAATCTGGTTCTTTGTTTCTCTTTCAGTTGTAACATTATCACAATGATAGCTCCTAGAATAGTCATTGCAGCAAGACGAGTTACAGGACATTTGAATCGCTTGCAATCACAAAGATCTTTTGCAACACAACGTCTTTTGCAACCAACTTGGCTACAGCGTCCTGTACTTGCTGTGCGTCCATTGAGCCCAGCATTGACACAGCAAGGTACGTAAGGATATAAAACAAGGATACTAGGTTGTCTAATACAACTTTAATAGTACGCAGCATGTTTATTCAGACCGAGCAAACACCTAATACAGAGTCGCTCAAGTTCATTCCTGGCGTGGAGGTGCTCGGCAATGGAACTGCCGAATTTTTGGATGTGCGTAGTTCAATGCAGTCGCCTTTGGCCAAACAACTCTTCCAAATTGATGGCATCGTTGGAGTGTTTCTTGGACCTGATTTTATTACAATCTCCAAGGATCCAAACGCTGAATGGCAATTGATGAAGCCTGATATCTATGCAGCAATCATGGATCACTTTGCGTCAGGCCAACCAATTATGTACAATGAGGGAGATCTTGCTGAGAGTGATACAGCTATTCATCCAGACGATTCAGAAGAGGTGCAAATGATTAAAGAACTCTTGGATACGCGTATTCGACCAGCAATTCAAGAGGATGGTGGCGATATCGAGTACTGCGGGTTCGAGGAGGGTATTGTCAAGCTCAAGCTCAAGGGCAGTTGCCGTGGTTGCGATAGCTCAGTCGTTACACTCAAGAACGGAATCGAGAATATGCTTATGCACTATATCCCAGAAGTAGAAGGTGTCGAGCAAGTTATTGATGAGAATGAAGCTGTTGCACTACAGGAATTCGATAAATTGGAGAAGAAGCTCGGCGAGAAATAAAGTGCTCTTCTGTATAGATTGAATCAGGATATAATTCCTTTGTAAATAAACTGGTTTAATTGACAAGTGATCTGAAGATTTCCATTTTATGCTGATGAATACATTTTGTAACATGTCATGATAGATCATCTATATCAGGCCATCATCCAGTGATTCAAAGACTCGACAAGCTTATCAAGAAATATGTTGTAGGAAACAATCACTGGGTGCCTTAACTCGAGTATTATAGATCATCCGTGATTGGAAACGCCTTTTAACGTATGTAACATTCGCTCACTAGGTTTCGGGATGGGTGCGTGTGTTCAATTTTCGACTGCGCTCCAGTAAACAGTATACGCGCTTCTCTGAAAAAGACGCGCCTCTTTTCTTGCTCGTCACTCGTCACACCATGAAATCTGCAGCTAGTCAACGACGCAAGACGAGTCGCAGTATCTACAAGTTCTTTACAAAACTCAATGGTCTTCACCTACAAAGTGATGCTGCGACCTTTCTCGAAAACTACTTTGAAAATGAACCCAACATTGACCAAGCAGTGTCCCATTTGGCTAATGCCTACAAGAAGCAATTCACAGGTACTCCTTGGTCGATCGAGACAAACAATAAGAATATGTCATATATATCTATCTTATTTTATACAGACGAGAATATGTTCGTCAAGAAGAAAGACTTGCAGTGCTTGATAACTTCTTTGCACAATGTTACACCAACTCGCGTTGAAAATGATATCAACAACGGCATTCAGGATATGACAATTGATGATAAGCCGATCGACATTACACAACACTTTCACGTGGTCAATGCCTTTGACATGCCGAGAATGTATTACGACATTCGTCGCAAAGGATTTGTCAAGTATGGAAATGCAATATTGATGTGGTACATACTTTAACATCAATCTTTAAAAGATATGCGACACCACCCACTCTAATGTCGACGCCCAAGGAGAAAAGTGAACTTTACAGAGATCGATTTCAACTTGTCAAACAAAGGGTGTTGCGCGACGAGCACTTTGATCAATCATCATCATCACAAATGATGGATCCAGATTCGAATTCATATCTCAAGGTATCGTCAAAGGAAAAAAAAGGCAAAGCACCCACTCAATCTCTCCCGTCTTTCTTTTAGATCACACCTATAAAAACATTAATTGGACGCGATCGTGAGCACTTTTTACTCTTTGGCATGTTGACCCAGTTGGAGGATGGCAAAGTTTTCTTGGAGGATGAAGATGCCAACGTGCAACTCGACTTATCGCAATGTGTAAGGAAAAACTCGCTAGAATTTCTTTAAATTGATTAACCAGATCAACACAGGCATATACATCAGGCTTTTTCACTGATCACACCTTTGTCCTAGTGGAAGGCCTGTACGGCGATGACCATGTTTTTCATGTATATGAAATGGGTTTCCCACCTGCTGAACCACGAACCACATCTGAGTAAGTATGAAAATGATACAGCATCTTGAATATAGTTCTCATTGGTGTTCGTAGAAACTTCACTCATGTTGACTTCCTTGATCTACAAAAACCAACTGTTGACAAGCACCGGCTTAAAGCCGAGGAAGAATCCAATGAAGATGCATTTTTTGCTATTATATCAGATGTTCATCTAGATGAACCTATGGTAAGATAAGGAAAGGAACAAAGGCTCTCTATCTTACGTTATGCTTCACATAGGTTATCCCATCATTACGGCGTGTCTTTGAGCGTTATTCAAGCACACAAATACCTTTCGCTTTCATATTGATAGGAAACTTTAGTCGCCAAGCCTTTAATTATACTGGACAAAATACTGGACCATATAAAGGTGATGCATTATGCTCTGCCAGAAATAACAATGGATTGACCAATAGAATTTTCGAATAGATAACTTGACTGTGCTGGCAGACCTGATATTCGAGTTTCAAGCAATAGCTAACAATTCGTATTTCATCTTTGTGCCTGGCTGTCGAGATCCATGGGGAGGTCTCAGTTTGCCACAACCGGCCTTACCTGAATTTCTTATATCTCGTATACAACACAAAGTACGACGAGCAATTTTTACTTCCAATCCATGCCGGTTAGTGCGGATAAAATCAAGGATGATTTCCCTATACTAATCCACGTGAATAGTATTCGATACTGTACCCAAGACATTGTAGTCTATAGGGAGGACCTGTTCAATGCTCTCTCAAGAAACGCCCTTTTGGCACCAAGGTTGGAAGAAAACGAAGAAGCTTCAAAACATGTAATATATGTATACTTGAGATCCTTCATTTTTCTCATCCAACCATCTAGTTGATACGCACAATCATCGACCAAGGCCACTTGTCACCGTTACCACTAGCAAAAAGACCAATCTATTGGGCCTATGATCATAGTATGCGTCTATATCCGTTACCACATGCTGTGAGTATATGTCGAATGTCTGATGACAGTTCTAATTGATACAAGCTATTGTTTAGCTGATCCTGGCGGATGAATGTGAAACCTTTGGTGTTACGTATCAAGGCACGCATTGTCTCAATCCGGGGAGCTTTCCTAATTCATCATTCTCATGGAGAGAGTATCTTCCTGCAAAGCAAATGTCACAAAAATGGTAAGGAATCGCACATACCTTCTTGATGTATATGCTAAATCACTGCTTTTATTCTAGCACATTATAGCCCTGCAAATAGTCTCTATCTAAATCACCTAATGTACATCTCATCACATAAGCATAAAAGCAATGCATCATCAACTATCCGTATAACTGATTCTGCTTAATTATTGAATGACAAATGTAATATGGCTAGTAATAATCGATAACTCATGTATAGATTAGAACACCTCGATGATGGACGATACAAGTGGATGCTCAGCTATAGTGGGAAAGTTACATACGTCAAACTCGAATTTTCAAGCCGGACATTTTCACTTGTGTACCATCTTCACATGAAACCCTTTTATGATCAGCTTGGTGATTTACCCACACACCTGATCTGCTCCACTTCCTCGAATAGATTAGAGAGCGATGTATGACATGGTTCGTGATATCTCCCATTCCAATCTTTGGAAAATATCAACTTGCCCGTGTTCAATTTTGACCTTTGATCCTTGCCAAAAGCCTACTCCAGTGAACGTCTTGTGCATTATTTTATTATATATTGCCGCAACAGAAGCTAGATCAAACCCGGCGTAGTATATGGCACTTGCCTTTATGTTATTATAGGCACTAGTAAGGGCAACCTGATAAAGTAAGACATTTCGAACAAAAGTATGTTTCTACCAAAAATGGATTTAATATCGCGCTGAAATGCGTTCTAACATATAACGGATCATGTACAATGATTATTAAAACACAAAAGCTATAGTATCTGATATGTGAAATTTCTAAAGTGGGCTGTCTTCCTATTACCCTGAACGTGAATACCAAATATTACACCTAGATTTATTTGCATTAGAGACGATATTTCCAGTCTTCAATTGCCTTACCGGTAAAACCTGCGGAGAGGTATTTGGTGTCCACGTTGCCAATATGATGCCAATCTTCTGAACCGCCAAATGAGTACATAAAGTGGTACTCTCGTTCATCAGCTTTGATGGCCAGCTTGATCCATGGCTCTTTTGGCAATGGAATTTTTTTATTTGAAAATACAATCTGGTGATCAGTTACTCCCACTGAGACATGATGACGGGGATCCAAATAAGCGACTAAAGCAGCATAATCGGCGTTGGTGTCGAGTTTCAAATCCACGGTAACCTGGCAACGGATATGACATTGGCGCATGCCTACCAGGCTGCAGGATTGTATTTCGGATGCAAGATTTGCTGCAGAGCCTGATATTTTACATCCATGATACACACCATCGAAATCTGCCAGGTCTGCCAACTGATATTTCTGCATATCGGGGATACGAAGCCAAAGCCATTCAATCCCCCAACCGTGTGTCTTACTGCCAAACTTGCATAAACCTTTCGAATTATCAACTGCTGCTGCAATGTTAGGTCCATAATATTCCTTGGATGCAAAAGTTTTGATGGGTCTCTGTACAACAGGCCATTCACCGCTCCAATCGACAGGTGCCAAAAAGGTTTCACGACCTATTGGAAATCGCTCACCATCATATACGCGAGAAGCCAAAAACACCATCCACCACTTGCCAACCGTGTCCTGAAAAAAATCGGCATGACCAGTGCATTGAACCAATTCGCCTGGTAAATCATGATGGCTCAAAATTGGGTTAGCAGGGCAAGGTTGCCATTCATCCTCGGGCGCATCGATAGTTTTTGCCCGTGCCATCGCAACTCGGTGACCTGCCTCTGTACCACCTACGTATAAAGAGGTATTAGTTGACATTGGTAATAAACAGCCTTTATAACTCCTACCTTCAGCAATCACTAGATAATACCATCCATCTTTGTATAAGATATGAGGGGCTTCAGGTGCTTTTTCACCTGTACCAGACCAGATTCTGCGTGGTTCCGTAACTCTGCCCGTTTTGAGTTCAATCTTACTTTGCGATACTTCTTTTCGTATGCGATGGTAGAACGACCCTTGGACATAGGCATTATCTTCGTCAAAAATGAAAAGAGAGGTATCATAGCCTGGGTAATCAAAGAAAATAGGCTCTGACCAAGGTCCTCTAGGATTGGATGCCGTAACGAAGAAGTTCTTCCATCGTTTGAAATCATCGTATGCTTTGTCGACAAAAACCATGGTTGTGACCAAATAAAATACACCATCATGATAACGCAATGTGGGAGCCCATATACCGCCGTTGATCAATGACTTGTCTAAGCCGGGAACCAGCTCAGGGCGGTCGAGCACATTACCTGATTAGGCATATGAGTCGTATATGTTGTGATGCTTGCTTTGTTCTGTGATTCTGGAGCTTACCGATATGTTCCCAGTTGACAAGATCCTGAGAATGGTAGATGGGTACGCCTGGAAAATACTGAAATGTGCTCGTGACCAAGTAATAATCGTTCTCAACACGACAAATTGAAGGGTCTGGATTGAAACCAGGAATGATGGGATTATTGTAAATCATCTGGGTCATGTTGGTTTAACAAGTGAAAGAAAGCCGATTACATAGACATGTGTCCTGTCTTCGAGTTTATTTACAAATTTTTAGGTTAGCAAGAATTGCGCGTGTGTGCACGGACAAAATGTCGGGCATTAGGAATTCTTGTGCATCTCCTAAAGTCCGAGCAACGCTTTTTCCCCACGGGGAGGAGCAACCGTTCGGGCAAAAAGAAAAGAATCGGGGCAATACAACATTACCATATATATCAATCTTACTGTGATCTGGTTTTGAAGCTATATAAACCTTGCTATCTCGCCAGTTATACTTTTCTTGCTATCGCACCATCATTCTTAATACAGAGTATAGCATGACTATAATTACTCGAAAACGATTTCTTACGTATACCTACGGTGTCATTACTGCGTTATGCATGTTCATCAATGGGTACGATGCCTGTAAGTTCGAACAAGCTATTCCCAGCAATCCGAAAGAACTTACATATATGATGAATATCAGCTGTCTTCAATAACCTTCAGGGAATCCACAGCTTTATGGATTATATGGGCCTTGATGGGCAGAATCCTGCCGATCAAAGTATGATTGGTGCAGTCACATCATGCTATATGGCGGCTACAATTGTGGCTGGTCTTCTTCTATCACCACCGATCTCGCATTATCTCGGTCGTCGTGCTACTATTTTTACTGGCTGCCTTGTTGTAATTGTCGCTTCTCTTATCCAGAGTATGTATTTTGCATGTCTGTATGTGCACGTGATCTAACTAGCTTTCTAGCATTTTCAACCAACATCGCAGGTATACACTACGCCACTCAATCCAATAGCCAAATATAAATATGTTGTATAGCATTTATCGGAGGGCGAATTGTGCTTGGAATCGGTCAAGGAATTGCATTACCGGCTGGTCCCGTTTTTATGAGCGAAATTTGTCCTCCTGAGGTGCGTGGCCGTATGATTTCCTTTTGGCAAATGATGTAGGTTAGCTTTATACAAATTACACTTGATTATAACCATGTGCATGTTACAGGTACTCCGTCGGTGCCCTCGTTGTATCCTACACCGCCGTTGGCACAGAGAGCAACACAGGGCTCGGTCTCTGGCAGTGGAAAACAATTACTCTGTTGCAAGCACTCATCCCTTTGGTGTGTGGTATAACAATTTGGCTTTGTCCTGAATCTCCACGATGGCTAGTTCAGAAAGGCAAAATTGAAAAAGCAAAAAGAGCTCTTTCGCGTGTTCGAGAGGAAAATGAAGTTGATGAGGAAATAGAAGCAGTAAGTTTTCATACATTGGAGTGATTCTTTCTAACATGTGTAATGTTACAGATTCAAACCGCCATCAAGTGGGAAGAGGAAAACACTTCCAATTCACTCAAAGATTTGTGGAGAGAAAAAAGCATTCGCAAGAGACTACGTAAGTCCCCGTGATATGTTAGTGATCAACTCTCATTAACTGTTGCTATTACTAGTTCTCGGCTCGATCATTAATTTTGGACAGCAGCTCACTGGTCAATCGATGATGAACAATTATTCGACCAAAGTCTATCAGACTGTGTTCGCCAGCGACTCGACTATATTGTTAATTAATGCCCTGAATTACACTTTTGGCATTCTCTTCACTCTCACTTGCACATTCTTCTCGGATCGTATGGGTCGCAAATCAATGCTGGTCATAGCTGGCATCGGCCAAGGTTTAATGCTTCTCATTGCAGCTACTGTGTATCTAACTACACCAGTTACATATAACGATGATGGCAGCACTTTAAAGTCCACTGGTGTTGGCGTTGCATTGGTCCTCGTCATGTTCCTGTTCACATTCTTTTACAAGCCAGGCTGGGGTGCTACTGTCTGGATCTACACATCTGAGATCTTCCCTATGAGCGTGCGTGCCATGGCTGTATCAATTTGTACTAACGTTCAGAACACATCAAACTTGGTCATGGGACAGGCTTTCCCGCCAATGTTTACATGTAAGTGGCATACTTCAACTATCGCAACTATTTCCTAACTTTATTGTTTAGCCATGGGATTCTACTCATTCTATGTATGGATGGGTTGCGATTTTGTACTTGCAGCACTTGTATGGTTCTTTTATCCGGAAACAAAAGGCGTTCCACTTGAAGAAATGGACAAGCTTTTTGGTAATACTTCAAAGACTGAAGCGATCACGCGTTATCACGCAGAAGATGATATCCCGTACAAAGATGAAAAGTTGGCATAACAATCGATTTGGCTGGTCCATTTCCATCAAACCCCTTTGATCACACATGTAATCTTTCAAATTATAGTGTCAATAATTATCTTTGTATCATTTATGCAAATAACATTCTGCAACTATTGTACTCCGATATTAACGTTGTAGAAATTGATCCAATATATGGTCATTCGACTACAATTCCTTGAAGATTATGAAGATGGTAGGGAAGAGCTGCGCATATTACGGCGTTGTCTTTCCAACCCCCTCCCCAGATGAAGTATCTGGCTTACGAAAAAAAATGTTTGCACAAAAGCTTACAAGGCAAATCTCTCACATTCTGAATGTGTTAATCGCTGTCTGGCAGTGTGATTTGTATGAATGCATTAGTTAGACTACTCTATTTTGGATATCTTGTTCCACATGATAGACTTGAGATCATTTCTACCATATACCGACGGGCGAACTGCCGAACTGGTGCGGCGGCAGAAAGTCGCTTCCATGGATTTATTACTGAAGATGAACCATTTTCTGAACCGCTACAATAGATGAGACTCGAGAGCGAGGATATACAAGAGTGCGTAATCGAATGAAATGTTCGACAATCTTGGGAATATCCGGGATATCTGAGAAGTTGTTATATCACCCACATAGGATCTGTGGTGATAGTGGTGTCTTTATGCCGCCATCGGACGTCGAAACATTCCCCAAAATAGTGATAGCAAATAATCGCCATTGGTCGATGATGGATATATCACCTACTCTATTATGGTTATGCCAGTTGTTGGTTTATGCATGAACAATCAATTACACGTAGACCACCCAGTTAATCAAGCCATGCAATATCCCATTATCTTTGTGAGCACAGTGCTCTCACGCCCACAGTGTACATGTAAAAGGGTATGTTGTTCGCAATATCTTCCTCCCACACATCTTTTTCCTCGATTATAATTCCTTGGATGCTTGCTCAAGTTCTGGTGTGTATCATTGTTTATATTATTCCTGTGAATGAAATTTGACCTGTGGATTGATTGTGCTCATTGCTAGCTTGTCGTTGTTATCCTACTCCCATTATCATTGTGGAATACATATTGTGACACAATTTGATTCTTGGGATCAGGTAAATATGTTTGATGGATCGTATACTCATCGCATGCCTATTTTCTTTCTTTCGACGTAGGAACCAGTAATCATCTCGAGCCATCACTGTTTTCGGGCACAATGAAAACTTCGGCGCATAGTCATCCAGTCCATTATCAATCATAAGCGACATTTTCCACACACAACCTCGTGCAATGATCACTTTAACATTTGGGACTTCTTTGGATACTGTAATAGCGCCTGTTGCTCACTATACTATATCACAACGACCACATCCCGCTTGAACTCCAATCAATTCCTCTAGCCACTTCCCATTCTACCTTACACACAATACCCCTTTACCCTTCTTATTATTGTAACCGATTCACTGTTTGTAAACCCTTCACCTTTGTAATCCTTTTACTTTTTCTAAACCTTTCCCTTACCCATTGTGTCACACGTGGGATCCATTGCTGGAATAATACTGCTACAGCGCCATCAGTCATTTCCATTGCTTAGGAGTGGCCAACCAATTGACTGAGAAATAAAGTGTTTCTAAAACAAATGGGCAATGATCCACTTTTATTTGTTGAGCAGAGAAAGAGTGCGAAAAGTATCTGTTCCCTTGACCATCAGCTTGAAACGAAGTTAGCCGTCCGAAGCACCGCCCACTGATGAAATGACTATGAAAACAGATTAGAACCTTTCTATAATAACTCTTGGTGCAAGAGGATGGAAAGCCACTTCCCACTCCCGGCTGGTACAGCAAGTATGCTATCGGCAGCCAAGATCTTTCTCCGACGCAGGGCAGGGTTCAACTGGGCTTTCCTCCCATGAATGACAAGTGCGGCTCCCACTCCCGGCTGGTACAGCAAGTATGCTGTCGGCAGCCAAGATCTTTCTCCGGCGCAGGGCAGGGTTCATATGCAGTTGCCATCATGTTTTTCTTGCAGAATTAAAGACACTTAGCTTGGTTATCATGTATAGAGTAGAAGCATTCTGTAGTTGGTGTAGTTGGTGCTGCATTGATGAGCTTTATCTAAGGTTAGAATGAGACTAAGTAAAGTTTTTGTTCAATGTGACAACGCAAGCACTTAGATGCAGTTTGGTTGGGAGTAAAAGGTAAAACGAAGTGGGCACCAGCACTTGGATTTTTACGTCATCGCGTTTTTTCGCTTCCACTCACCGTTTTGTCGCAGCTTTACGCTGGAAGCCATTTTACCGAATGGCGCCACATTGCCCTTTTTATGACAATCATGCAAAGCCTGATTATACCACCACACTTCCATGCCAACCTTATACTTCGCTACTTTTGCCAAGCCCATATCTTTGACAACGCCCCATTATTATAGATAACCAAAACATATAAATATCCCCTCATGTTTGAGTAATAACATTATCATTTATTCTGTACTTGATTCACTATCCTAGTTAATCTATCTCTGCCCATTGGTTTACCAGTTCAGATATCGTACCGACAGTTTTGTGCTAGACATTTTTCACTCACATATATACCCTGTCCAAATTTTGTGCTCAATTTCCCTCAGTAGAAACGTTAACATGGTCTCTACCCTTCTTGGAAGGCGTGTGTATCAAGTAATAAATATGGTCTGTAGCAAATATTTTACATATACCCATCAGGATTCGTTTTGGCTACTATGGATAATTACAAAGGACAATGTATAAGTATCCTCAGTATATGGGATCACATAACAGATCACTACAACGATAATGGCGATCACGTGGATAACGTCAAAAGTACAATTCTTTTTGTTTTTGCAGTGTTGAAATGCTAGCGACAAGAATGTTGATACATTATGTGATGGTATGTGATGTGGGGAGATGTCAAAGAAGAAGATGATATAAAAGATTACAACTGGGTATGTAAGATGTCAGTGAGATTATAAAGAATGTATGTGCGTTAATCATGATCGGGGCTGTTTGGCATGCTTGACGGTCCTTCCTCTGCAACAATGTTCATGCGCTTGCCTTCATTCAACCTGACAATAACTGGATCGATCATGTTCAGCAAACGTGACCTGGAATTATTGCTGCTGGTACTTGTCGTGGCTTTCTTTTCGGCGACTTTATGCTCTTTCTTGAGTTGGCTGATAACCTGTAGGCTTTCTTTGCAACCAGCCTATAGATCAGATTAGCTTTGGTTGAGGTCTTTTGCGTGGTTTACATACAGCTAGAGTAAGATGGAATTGTATAAAAGGAAGTATAGTAACATCCTTCTCTTTGAAGTCAACCGGGACGATCACTTTCTGCTCCTTATTCATAATATACACATTTTGTTCTTGGGCTGACAAGGTCCAATGACGGATCGCATCACCTATTTAAACTTATAAGTCAACCAGGAGGCAGAAAGAATTATTGAAGTTGTTACTTATTACCATGAGCATGAAGGAAGTGTATTCTCAGTTTTCTGAAGGTCTCCAAGCTCCCTTTGTTGTATTTTTGCGCCAAAGTACGAATCATTGCGAGCATTCCGAACATAGCTTTATAATGATCGAAACTGATCTTGCTTGTGTCACCGTTTTTATATCCAGAGGATACTTCTGTGAGTAGGAACTCGAGCCCAGAGAAGTCATCAGCAGACATAATACCATCAGCACAATATCTATATCTTCCATCGGTCAGACCTTGGCTGTTCATTTGTGTTGACATTGCTTGCAATTCAATCTCTCCTGGAAGAAACGTCACAAGATCTCCTGTACTTCTCAAAAAGCGGGCGCAATGTTTTACAATGGCATCAAATACATAAGACCTGTAGCATGATTCGAACTTCGATAGCACGTCTTTACCGCAATGGTCATAGATATCTTGTTGCCTAATTAGAACACCAGCAAAAAGTTAACATGATGATCATCTTCGTCCAAACTTGCACTTACAGATTCTCAAGGATATCTGTAAGAAGCTTTTTCTCGGCAATTGCAGCTGAATCCTTAACAACCACCTCTCGCAGCATTTGTATCTTGGTAGCCATATCATCTCTGGATGACTAGTAGCGAGAATTAGCTATGTCTTCAGATAAATTACATTGGTACGTACAGCTTCAGCAACAGTCATCACTTCGTCAATGAAAACAGGGGGTATACGTTGAACATCAATGTAGATGATTTCCTTGTTAAGACTTGCATACAAATCGATACAGGCTCTGAAAAGACTTGCTCATTTACGATACCTCGCACTTGCAATCGATGATACTACCAAATGTGGTATTATTTGCGACGCCCTTTTAACTCTCTCACAGCTAAAGTTTATTCGAATCTTCCCTGAGCATAAGATCAATCATTCCGCCATCAAATGCCTGAAAGAGCAAAGATCTGACCTAAAAGTCGCTATCGATAAATGTCCTCCAAAGTTTTGAGCATTACATATTATTATAACACTATCATTAATTACTATGTGAATCGACATACTGTATACTGCCTTGCACCATCATTGTTTCACTAAATCAGTAAACCGCTTACAGATACTGTGCTCTTCAAATTCTCTAGCAACCGAATAACTGTCAACTCGATGATCTGATGGACTCCACGATGTTGCTTATATAATGGCTCCTGTATATTGTTTGCAATGGTATTGGCTCCATGGTCAATAACAAATATACATATATGGTCGCTTACTTTATTAATTGGCATTGATTTCAACATAAATACTGGTCCCCTTCTTCCCAATTCTATCTCCCTCCTTCTCTGACCCATTATCGATATAAAAATCAGTTCCTTTTCATACTTTATCCGATCTACCAAGCCGTTCTAACCAACAATCAAATCAGCCACGTGATCCAAATGCAATAAAAATCATGAATAGAACGTATACGTTATGAATACAGCAACCATAAGGAACCGTAAGGAACCTGGCGCCATAAGCAATAGCTGCTGAATCAAAAAAAAAAAATTAGGCAGCGGAGGGAGGTGAGCTGCTCCAGCTGGGTCGATATCAGGATTTCGCGATTTTATTTTTCACAGATAACGATGGGTGTAAAATAGCACAAAGATAGTGACAAGCTGTTATACGAGTTTTATCACTTTATACAAGACGCAAGAGTACATGCGTATGTTGCAATGATATAATGGTGAAAGCGTATCAGTTTGACAATCTATTTTTCGAAGTTCGCTTTCTTATTTCAAAGATGCCTTCAAGGGAAGATTACGCCGTATGTTACACCATCCGTTATGCATGCCTATGGATCGTTTTATAATGCTAGATCACCATTTAAACGAACGTGGGACGTATGTAATCAATGTGTTGTTGCAAGAGGTGGGTCAAAATCTTTCTAAGCGAATAGCGTCCCGTGGAAGGTGATTGAATGCAATAGTCGATGGGGTCGTCGAGGTAAGCATGATTGTGCCCGGAGCATTATTTTGCGGTTCTCGCGAAATTGCGAACAAAGCAGGCGGATCAACATTATCGGAAATTCCAAGATGCTGATGTTGGTTCCCCGCGAAAAAGTTAAGAACTGAGAGGACATATCGACCAGCGTGCTTGAATGTCTCACCAAATAAGCTGTTCGATCCTATAATCGTTTCAATGCATGGATAATGAATTTAATGATATGGTCTCTACTGGCTTTTATCAACCAACCATTACTTTGCTGGTCCCTCCTTGCACTATTGCTACTTGATGTTCTAATGTCTTCCTCCCGAACTTGCCTTAGAGATTCCCACGTTTCATTATGTTTGTGCATTTGACACATGCTGTCGAGTGCACACTGGAATGAGCAAAGCTCAAAACGGATAGGAGTCATCGTTTTCTGGGAGCCAAGCCTAGCTGTATAGCCAATTTTCAGATGACTTTTGCAATACCATTGACTACAGTTATCGCACTGGCGGGCCGATGCGATAATATTCATGCGCAAAACTGATGGTATGCTATGGGGAATAGCCCCTTCAAGATAGCTGTAGGCATACTCGGGATACAAATCTAATTGTGAATTGTAGCGTCCAAGGGAATGCTGTAAGCAGATACCTGGTAGTTCCTCGATAGCCGTTGGCAGACGTTGTAGCTTCCCATATCCATGATTTAAAAGCACTCGTATGGCAGCTTCACGGAGCGATAAAATACATGTACTATTATGGTGAGAGCCACCACACAAGCCCAATAATTGGTGATTTGCACTGCTGTCACCAGCAAATGCTTCGAATGTGTTGCCACCAATACTTGATATGCTTCTCGTAGAATAATGGCATGGAAGATTTTCGTGGATAATACCATTTGCTGATTCAAAAGATGAATTTTCTCCCAATAACAATGTTCGCAGAGATCCTCCTTGATCTGCATCTGTGCGAGCTAGAACTTGGCATGAAGGAGGGCAAGGGTGCATTTGAAATGCCGCCATAGGTACAGCTATCTCAGAATTGCTTATGACATCCGATAAAGGCGACATGATCAAGATGGAGGCAGGCAAATATCGTAGATTATTGCGTCGTATATCCAACTTTTGTAGCCTGTACATACGTGAAAACAAGCGTGGAGGCAGGTACGTAAGGCGGTTTTGGACAAGTCCCAATTTGACTAGGCGCGTCAAGTTCGAGAAAGTTACTGGTAGATGTTTGAGCCTGTTATCGTTAAGGTTGAGCCATTCGATATGAGTAAGATGCCCAATTTCAGGTGGAAGTTCTTCGAGTACATTAATGGCAAGATTAAGGCGCCGTAATTTTCGTACCCCCAAGCGCATAAAGAAATCTCCACTGATGCTAACGATATGGCAAGTATGAAGATCAAGGCTAACTAAGTGATTGTAACCAACGCTCAGGAAATTCGACGGTATTCGCCGTAATGGGTTGCCCGATAAATATAGATGCGTGAGTCGTTCGGGTGGATTATTGATTAATGCGTACGGGATATGTTCAATTTCATTGAAGCTAAGATTGAGCGTGTGCAAGCTATCCGGGAAAATGAAATCGCTTGCTATGTCTTTGAGCTGGTTTTTTTGTGTCAACAGAATTTGCAGGTTCCTTAATCCTTGTATTACACAAGGCATAACTATATATTATATTAGAGCTTGAAATCTCAAGTTTAAATGGAACAAACCTTGAAAATTATTCGAGTGAATATCCAGCCCTTTTAGCTTTCGACAGTCAACCAAGTCGTTGGGTAATGTAACAAGCTCATTACAAGAAAGAGATAACCACTGGAGGTGTTTTAAGCGAGATAACACATCCTCTTCAATAGATGAAATCTGATTGGATGCCAGAGATAATGATGTTAATGAAGCTAACGGGAGTATTTCGGGAGGCACTTTTTCGAGACGATTTTCTTTTAAAGAAAGTTCACGCAAATAGTGTCGCATTGCCAAAAATGCTTTGCCATAAGCTTCGAGCGTTGTGAGACCATTCTGACGAAGGAGTAATTGCTTGATAGGTGCGACGGATCTTTTGAAGAATCCCTTTGGGGATACATGCTCGTATAGGTTAGAATGTAGTCTACCAGTGTCGTTGAGATGAATGTTGTATGCATGATGTCAGTATTCATACGTTTCCGAACTGTTAGACAGATCCACCCTTTCATCGATGTTCTCGGTACTCATATTGAGTTATTATACAATTGGTAGAACCATGGTAGACAAGAAAGAAAAGAGCAGGAAAAACAGCGTGATCATTAAAACGGACATGGTATTTTTTCCGCAAACATCAACATCAACCAATCGTGGCGCACTTTTGGGTAATTCATGCATTCAATACATATATAATGTGATTCCAACCTACTTTCACAAGTGGTAGATTCTATATGGAATCCTGAATTAGATGCTCCTCACCAGCTTGACCTTCTTGAACCAATTGGAACGATATTTATTCCAAGATCATACTTTCATGCACCTCCCCGCACCAATTCACCACAAATCGCGACATCACTGCTACCAGCTCTATCCCACTGGACCATCAATTATAACGCAACGAAATCCATTGAGATCATTAAGCTATCATTATCACAACTCCGACGCATATGGCACCCAAGCTGGCTCCATATGCTACATCGACCTCATCCTCCACAACGACCCAAACCATCCAGTCTTGGCTTTCCTCCATCATTTTGGAAATGTTTTTGGAAGTTACCTATCCCTCACTCAGCTGTTACACCCTGGTGGCGTATCCTGTTG